>JARYGA010007893.1:0-31034 GCA_030545235.1 Helianthus tuberosus | reverse complement strand
AATACACAGATTCAGGTGAGATTTGTTATCAAAACATGTGGAAACCACCCAGATCTGAGTCGTTTATGGTGGAATGAGGTCACAACTGGAAGTTCATAAGAACTCTTGGTGACATCACCTCAAAACGCCTCAAATCAGCAGATTTCACGGTTAGAAATTGAGTTTTAAAATATAGAATGATGTAGAATTGAGTGTAGATCATAGAAGTACGAGTTTTAGGTTGAAATCTTACCGGATTTGCGAGGAATCGAGAGAAAAAGGGTCTTGAAGCGTGTCCGGTCGAGTGGGAGCTGTCACGTCACTTAAACAGTGGTGTGACAGGCTATTTATAGGCAACGGAGAGGAGAAGGGAGTGACTGGGGCGGATGGCCCATCTGTCCGGATTGCTATCCGTCCGGATTGCCCATCTGTCCGGATGGCTATCCATCCGGATGGCTATCCGTCCGGATGGCCACTCCGGCGCGATGGATTTCTTCATTTTTGAGCGTTGCGATCGACTTTAAGGTGCGTGCTTTTTATATTATTATATATGTATATATATCACTAAGGGTCGTATTTACGTATCCATATTCCCAAAGTTTCGATATAACAATTGGTTTTCGCTTCGAGTATTCGGTTATTAGTGACGTTTCACGGCCATCAAGGAGGGTAGTATAGGTCCTTTCTTGATGTCATCGTGAACGTTTTTGTGTGTTGTGCCACAAAGACTGACGGGGTACCATTCACTCGTATTGTCGCCATCGTCACGCCGACTGGAGCTATAGCACTCACCCGGGAGTCCTTGTTAGCGTTAATTGTCTGCGTTTCGACACATCACGGCCACCGAGGAGGGTAGAATAGGTCCTCACTCAGTGTCATCGTGAGTGTTAGTGTTTGCGATGTGGTATAGTATAGTGATAATGTATTTCGAAAGTATGCGATTTTTCCTTCGAATAGCGATATATGCGATATAGTTACATTATGATCCGAATCTCTGGTGCTAGGCGTAACGAGTATATCGAGTAGTAACAACGCACAAAAGTGCGGGTTGTTACAAAGACTCCCTTGAAGGCAATTTCTTCCAAAGCACCTCTGGTAACCACTAGTGAGTTAGTTTTGACCACTGGTAAAATAACAAGGTTATCAAGTGCTGAAGAAAGAAGTCCCCAGATGAAATGGAGTGGATAAAAGCTTGTGTGAGAGGTCCTTATAGCTTCCAAAGGCTCTAAGCTTCCTTATACACCTTCTTACACCTTTGAGATTACTTGAAATTGGATGAATATTGATTGATGATGGTGGTAGTGTTGTTGTTGTTCTCGGTCGTGAGGTGAAGGGAAGGAAAGGAAGAAGTTCAAGTGTGTAGTGTGTGAAAGAATGATGGTTATGTCTTTGTGGTTAAACTTATAATGTCCACCAACATGTGTTAGTCTTGTGGTTAATGTGTTTAGTAAAGTGAAACAAGATCCAATATAAAATGCGATTAAAATCTTTGAGTGGGGCCCTTGTTGGCCGTAAACTAGGTTGGGGGGGGGGGGTCTTAGGCTAGGTTTCAACTAGATAGTTTGTTTAGTTAGTTAAAATTCAAGTATTAGTTAGGTATTTAGTTACTAGATGTTGTATGATGTGTTATGATGTTCGGGGACCATAACTAGCTTGGTAATGTTAAAAAATGCTTCTAGTGAAAATTTGGTGTTCCAGGTAGTGTCCGGTTGGTTACCGGTTCGTTAAGGTGCTAAACTATGCAGTTTAGTGTACTTTATGTCACCTTTTGTGACAGTTTTGATTCCCGACACTTAGGAAAGCATTCACGACCATTTAACCATATTTCTGCATGATATTAGAGTGTTTAAATGCTGAATTTTGCTGATTTCTGCAGAATTCTGCAGTTTATGTGAGTTTTAGGCACTTTCTGGCACTTAAACTATCTCTAGGAAGGCAGTTTTGTGATCCTTACTTTCCTACACACTATACTAGTGTAATACTTGGTTTCTGGCTCATTCTGTGTCCCAATACAATGTCTGTCTATGTACTGAACTCCGTCAGCATTTTTCTGATTTGTCTGATAACTGTGCTAACTGTGTTTCGTGCATCATTTGAATCAACAAAGTTTTCATGCAATAATGATATGTCATTTGCAATATGTGATCCACGTGTATGTATAATAACAATAATCAGAAAGCAATTTAAGTCATCAATTGAAATTCAGCATTGTCATTAAGCACTAATCATTGTTTAATAGTTGTACGGATACCTAGAATTTTGACAGTTGTCTCAAAGTTGATCCAATCGTTTGTCAACGACGGATTAGTGATATCGAAGGGGTTTTCGAGGGAACTCACTGTGATACGACCGACTTCATAGCTTACGTAACCGGTGAACTGAGGGGTCAAGCGAAAGATTGGCTGGACAATCTTAAGAAGGAACAAGGAATCGAGACCACGAGAACTATGACAAGGGAGGAGTTTAAGGTACCTTTCCTTAAACATCATAGCCCAAAAGCCGTGATCAACAAGATCAAAGAAGAGTTTATTCAGCTGAGGCAAAAGGGAGAGTAAATTGACAAAATTACGGAGGTGTTCCTTGACAAGTTGAGGTTCTGCGACGAGTTAGTGCAGACAGAAGATCAAAAGATTTATTATTATTATTATAATATGCTAAGTGCGGAGTATCGGGAGTTTATGACTCCCTCGAAATATGAGCATCTCACGGAGATTGTAAACACCGCACGAGAAAGAGAGATCGAATTGAAGAAACAGATCGAAAGAGGTGAAAGAAGGGCGTTGGATGCAAATCCAAGCCCCACTAAGAAACAGAAGACAAATGAGTTTCCAAAGAAGGGAAACACAAAAGGGGGGTCACCTCAATGTAAGACGTGTGGAAAAACTCATCGAGGCGAATGTTACTTCAAAAACAAGTCATGTGCTACATCCGGGAAGGTGGGATACGGGGCTTCAAATTGCCCTGGTAAAGTGTCAGTGTGCTATAAGTGCTATAAACCGGGACATAAGAAATCTGAGTGCCCGGAGTTGGTGGGAAAGAAAGAAACGACCGACACAAAGACTGAAGTCCCGAAATCAAAGGCGATGTCTTTCCATATAATGGCGGCCGAGTGTTTCCACGACTCTCAATCGTCCCAATCAACCACCAACAACCACCACCCTCCACGACTCTTAACAACCAGACCGCCACCACTAGCCAACAAACTCCCACCTGCCACCACAACCATAAAACAACCACCACCAAAAAACATCCACCGCCACTAACCCCCCTCGCGACCACCACCCACAACCGCACATCCCCACCATTAGCCCACTGATTCAATCCCTAACCTACAACCCTTCGATTCTTCCCCCACATCCTTCACCGTAGCCTTCCACCAAATCACCATGAATATGTACCACCACCGTAACCGCCTAGAATATGTACAACGAACCTGTTTAATCATTCACCTTCAACAAAATCAAACAAGCTGCAGAATCCCCAATAATATTTCTCAATGTAGATGCACCTTGAATATCCACCCTTAACACAGTATCATACCCTTTTGCCATATAATCCCTAAATTTTGAATTTCAAATCCAGCATTCTAATTTCAATATAAATAAATTTCAAATCCAACAATCTAATTTCAAATCCAACCACCTAATCGAAGTGGTTGGTGTCGTTCAGGATTTTGTTTTGTTTAGTAGTGGGTGGAGAGCAGTGTTGGTGGTTGGCGTCGTTGTTCAGGATCTGACTGTAAAAAACATGGCGGTGGTGCGTGAGCGGTGAAGAACAGTGTTGGTGGTTGGTGGCTATTGTTGGTGGTGTTGGTGGTGGTGGTGATGGACAGAGTTAGAGAGAAGGGATATGGGTAAATAGAGATATACCATGTAGTGGTGGTGGCGACAACCAGGAAGTGGTGGTGGTGGTGGCGACAACTGGGAAGCGGTGGTGGTCTGAAAGGTATTAGAGAGATGTAGGTTAGAGAGAGGGAGGAAGATAGAGAGTAGGTTAAAAAGAGAGAGAATACACATTTGTTTTTTATATGTCTTTTCTCCTTATTACAAAATAGTCTTTGGATATTAAAAATTTACACAATAGTCTGTGTAATGGTAAAAAGACAAATATGCCCTCATGTGCATATCATGTGATCAGATTTAACCGAAAAAATAAACTGGGCTAGGGCCAAAGGACAAACCATGTAAGATTTTGAAACATTAAGTACAAAACTCATCAATTTTAAAGATAAAGCACACCGCTTGAAATTAAGTATAAAAATAAAGGACAATTTGAAATTCACTCTAAATATTATGTTTGTTGTTTATACTGTTCTCAAATTTCTTTATTTGTTGTTAATGAGTCTTAGATCAGCTGATTTGGGAGGTGGCAACTTGATGACCTTCCAATATGGAGGTTATGGGTTGGAGTCTCACTTTGTGTAATTTGCTTCAGGTGAGGCAGAGGTTTTACTACAGTAGATAATGTGTTACCCCTGGAATTGTAGCGTTGTTTGTGTTCACAACGCGTGGATGAGCCTTTCGCCATAAGTTTTTTTCCCATGTGGCCATTTTATATTCAGTAAAGTTCTCTACTTAAAATGATTTTTTATATAGAACTTCTACGCCTTAACTATCAACAAAAATAAATAACTTTTAATTATTTACCAATATAAATAAATTTGAATATATAATATCAATAACTTCTAGTAACTACCACAAATATCAGATACTGGTAATCCAAATTAATATCTCATCGATTTAGCTAATGATCTCTAGATGTGGGAGGCTTGTATTTTTCTTGAGAGATGCAGGTTCGAATCTCACTTGGTGCAGAGTGAGGCACTGGTGGGCAATGAGAGAAGACCCAAGGAAACCTGGATTCGATTCTTGAGCCAAAAAGGGTTTTACTGGTAATTCCACCGTCGTGACTCGTGCCTACGGGCGGGTGGGTTACCGGGTTTTCTCCGGAATTGGTGGTGAACTCGGGTTACTCTCGATGTCCAGTGCGTGCTCTAAGAGAGCTCGGGATTGATTCTGTTGGTCGTTAAAAAATATCTCATCAACTTTTTTTAATTAAAGTTTGAGTAAATAATTACTCCACGTTATTTTCTTTTAGAAAATCAGAAAAGAAATTTGTAATAAAAGTTTGAGTAAATAATTACACCACGTTATTTTCTTTTGAATAAATATAATCACATGGGCCAAAAACGTAATATATTTTGACACTTTCAATAATATTTGATGTCATCACGTGTCCATATAAAAGGTGAACACCAAAAATACAAATTTCTTACTCAAATCTTCAAAGGCTTAGCTTGATAATATTCTTTTCTGCGTTGAGTCAAATCTTCAAATATTCAAATTTTATAAGCGTATGAGCTGGGACGTCTAAGAAAATCACATAAATTTTTGGCAATTGGCATTGTGCGAGATAAAATTTTGGCCCATTCATAAATCTTCATACATTTAAATCCAGGCAAATTGGGCCACAAAATCACAAATTCAAAATTCTGAAAAAGACCTAAAAACGTTTTTGGTTCATAAATTCAGGCCCCTTAAGATATTTTTTTGAAACATACAGATTTTTTTAAATATATATAATTTAATTTTTTTTCAGGCCCTATTTCAATTTGAGTCCAGAGCGGTCGCCCACCCGACACTTACTCTTGCCGACCCTGCATATGAGTCATATAGTAAATGTATTACACTCAAACTATAACTTCTAATAGTTATCTGTTTATTACTTTTAGTCATCTTTTAAGACTGCAAGCACGGTGCAGGCTGCGGCTGTGCTTCACCTACTCGCCCTTCTATATTTATTTAAACAACTAGTTATAAAAACCGTCGCCACGTTGCGGCGAACTTGTTTTATTATTTAGTCTGTGTTTATATATGTTTGAAATCACTACGAGCGTGTTCCACACGGAATCGCCGAGAAGAATAAAAAGAAAATGTAGAAAAAAATACTAAAAAATAACCGAAAGAAAATCAACTAAAAAAGTTGTATGGTAATGATATTGTTCGGTAGAAACCCGTAGTCAGAGATGAGCAAATAGTAATGGGTACCGGTACCAAATTTCCTGAACCGAAAGATCCTAAGTACCAGTTCGGTACTGACGTTTGGCGTTCCTGGTACCGGTTCGCTACCGGTTTTTACCTTCATATACCGATACCGTAACCGGTATTTTCAGTACCAATACCGATTCGGTATCAGTTGGTACCGAGCTCATCCCTACCCCTGAAACTAAAAAAAAAGTTGTACGATACCGTTGGTTTTTGTACGGTACCCGTGATCAGGGATGAGCAAATGGTACTGGGTAGTAGTACCAAATTTATCGAACTAAAAGATTATCAAACTCAATCCGGTACCGACTTTTGGCGTTTTATGTACAAGGCTGGTAATGTTTTTTTACCTTCATGTATCGATAACGAACCCGTATTTTCGATACAAGTACCGGTTAACACCAAGCTTATAAAGCTTAAAAGGTAAAAAAGATAACAATTATTATAATGTGAAAATAATAAAACCATAAAAAATTGTATTTAATATTTTATTATATTACAATTTATTACTGTTCATTTCGTTCATCTATTAATATATAGGAGAATTTGATTACGTGCCATGTATCAAAACTAGTTTTTGCTCAGCCCATATTGCGGGGCACTAAGCCGGATATTTCTCTGTTATAACGTGTACATTTATGTTTCGGTTACTTGTACATATGACTCATAACACGATCTCAATATATATAGGGTAAGGTTCATTTGAGAACCGCCCATATTGCGAGAACTGCGAGAACCAATGTGAACACAAAAAAATACCTAAAAAATCCAAAAACCCCACATTTTTTTAAATATTTTTCTAATAAAAATCGCTATATTTTGTTACAAAAAAAAAAATTCGAGTAACAGTTATGGATGCACATATGCATATATATCATTTCTTGGACAAATTTCATAATATATTACCAGTAGTAGAAAAATGCATGTTCATTTACACTACCATATGTAATACATTACTTTTTACATTACCAATATTAGAAATGCACATGTCCATCTATATGTATCAACATAAAATAAGGTGTTTTGGAACAAAAAGTTTGTGATTTTAAATGATGAAGTAGACCCATATACATGTGTTTTGGTTAGTTATATCTAGTGGTTGATGGTTTGATTATATTTGTCACTTTATGATGTAATATGTTGTTTGGATGGTATACATGGTGTTGATGTACATATAATAAAGTGTAATATTGGTAATAATATTGTATTATGGATGGTAAAAAGCAATGGTATTGTATTACGGATGGTAGGAGGTAATGGTAGTGTAGTATGGATGGTATGATAGATGAAAGGTAATGTGTATTCAAAATGGTGTACTAAAACACGTTATAACATGTTCATATATATAGATGCATATGTGCATTTCTAGTGTTAATGTTTTAACAAGTTCATACATATAGATGCACATGTGCATTTTTATTATTGTTAATGTAAGGAAAATTGGTTTTTAATAAACCAACCTTTGCCCCATTGGTAATTAATAATCCTACCTACAGAATTGGTAATTAATAATCCTACGTTTCAATATGTTGGTACTCAATAGACCTCCGTTAGTTTTTTTTAACTGAAGTTAGTTTTTAAGTTTTATTTGTTACACAAACAGTCCCTGTAGTTATAATTTACTAGTTTTAAGTTTTATTTATTACACAAACAGTCCCTGTAGTTATAAAAAAAATCATAAAAATAAAAAAAAAAATCTAAAAAATCAAAAAAATTCAAAAAAATCATAAGAATTCTAAAAAAATCAAAAAAATTCTAAAAAATTCAAAAAAATCATAAAAATTCAAAAAAATCAAAAAAATCATAAAAAATCATAAAAATTCAAAAAAAGCAAACGTTTCGACACGAACCGTTTCGAACCGTACCACCACCACCACCGCCACCACCACCACCACCACCACCACCGCACCGCCGCCACCACCGCCACCACCACCGCCACCACCACCACCACCGCACCGCCGCCACCACCACCACCGCCACCACCACCACCACCACCGCCACCACCACCACCGCCACCACAGCACCACCGCCACCACCGCCACCACCGCACCGCCGCCACCACCACCGCCACCACCACCACCACAGCACCGCCACCATCACCAGCACCGCCACCACCACCACCACCGCACCGCCGCCACCACCACAGCACCGCCACCACCACCACCACCACCACCGTTTTTGAAACGGTCCGGGTCGAAAACGGTCCGGGTCGAAACGGTACGGGTCGAAACGGTACGGGTCGAAACGGTACGCGTCGAAACGGTACGGGTCGAAACGGTCCGCGTCGAAACGGTCCGGGTCGAAACGGTCCGGGTCGAAACGGTCCGGGTCGAAAACGGTTCGGGTCGAAACGGTACGCGTCGAAACGGTACGCGTCGAAACGGTACGCGTCGAAACGGTCCGGGTCGAAACGTTTGCTTTTTTTGAATTTTTTGAATTTTTATGACCTTTTATGATTTTTTATGATTTTTTTGATTTTTTTGATTTTTTTTTTGAATTTTTATGATTTTTTTGAATTTTTTTGATTTTTTTAGAATTTTTTTGATTTTTTTAGAATTTTTATGATTTTTTTGAATTTTTTAGATTTTTTTTTTATTTTTATGATTTTTTTTTATAACTACAGGGACTGTTTGTGTAATAAATAAAACTTAAAACTAGTAAATTATAACTACAGGGACTGTTTGTGTAGCAAATAAAACTTAAAAACTAACTTCAGTTAAAAAAAACTAACGGAGGTCTATTGAGTACCAACATATTGAAACGTATGATTATTAATTACCAATTCTGTAGGTAGGATTATTAATTACCAATGGGGCAAAGGTTGGTTTATTAAAAACCAATTTTCCTTAATGTAAAAGGTAGTGTATTATGAATGGTAGTGTAAATGAAAGTGAAATTGTCTGATATTTGTAATGAATTACGGAATTTGTCAAATAAATGATACAAATGCACATGTGCATGGATAACTGTTACTCGAAATTTTTTTATTATTATTTTTTTTTGAATTTTTTTTATTATTGACGAAATATAGCGATTTTTCCAAAAAAATAGTAAAAAAAATTTGAGTGTTTTTTTAGATTTTTTTAGGTATTTTTTTTGTTGTGTTCATATTGGTTCTCGTGGTTCTCGTAATAAAGGGTGGTTCCTAACGGATCCTTCTCCTATATATATAGGGTGAGAGTTGGCTACAAAGTCCATTTTTCCTACAAAGTGTAAAAAGTCATAAAACATCACAATTTTAGGCATAAAACACACTCAAAACCCATAAATAACAAAGTGTAGATTACTAAAACACCATATTTGTGGGTTTTGTGTTGTGTTTTGGATGATAAGGCTTTGATGATCGAATGACTAATATTAGTGTGTTTTATGTTGATTGTCATGTTGTGTTTTATATTCATAGTTCTACGATTGTGTGTTTGAAGTTTTTATGGACTGTTAAGGTTTGGTATTGTGTTTTAGTGGATCTTCACTCTGTTATTTGTGGGTTTTGAGTGTGTTTTATGGCTGAAATTGTGGTGATTTATGACTTTGTACACTTTGTAGGAAAAATGGACTTTGTAGCCGAACCCCACCATATATATATATATATATATGAGTAGGGTTTCTGCGGAAAGTGTGTTTTTCCTAGAAAGTCTAGGAAGCAATAAGAACGCGACATGTGGCATTGAAGGATTTTAACTAAAAGGGCAATTGTGTAATTTGAATATTATTTTAATTATGGATTATTTTATTAGGATAACTAACTAACCAGAAAATTATGGAAACTAAATATTCCATTTAAATCAAATTGACAGTTCAATTTAAATCATACAAGACGCTGTGTTTCTTGACAATGTGTTATAACAGCAAGCAGATTTCTTGACGCTGTGTTTTAACAGCAAGCAGATTTCTTGACGCTGTGTTGTAACAGCAAGCAGATTGCTGGAGGATTCTTGACACTGTGTTTTAACTTAAAACAGCAAGCAGATTGCTGGAGGATCCTTGACACTGTGTTTTAACAGCAAGCAGATTTCTTGACGTTGTGTTTTAACAGCAAGCAGATTTCCTTGACACTGTGTTTTAACAGCAAGCAGATTTCTTGACGCTGTGTTTTAACAACAAGCAGATTACTGGAGGATTCTTGACACTGTGTTTTAACATCAAGCAGATTGCTAGAGGATTCTTGACACTGTGTTTTAACAGCAATCATATTTCTTGACATTGTGTTTTAACAGCAAGCAGATTGCTGGACACACTGTCAGTGTCTTCGTCTTCAACACAACCCAGTGTCTTCGTCTTAAACACACTGTCATCATCAACATTAAAATGGTAAAACACATAAACCATAAAACACACTGCCATCATCAACATATTCAGATGTCATTTTAAAACACAATATGTCAAAATAAGATAATCAAGAACAAAACTTTGAATCAGAATGTTTATAATACAAAATTGAAAGTTACAACTCGCTCTCAATGAACCAACAATACTATTCTCAACCTAAGCAGATCACCAACACGATAATTTGCAACTCTTCTAACACAATCTACCGAGTTACAAACTCATAAATTTTATGAATCAACTGAAACCCTAGATCAAGAAGAGGAACCTAAAACAAAGGTTCACCAAGACTCAGATCGAACCTTCAAACCCTAGATATGGGGTTTTCTGCTTCTTGAACGGAACCAAGATTTTGAACGACACAATCTGTCCAGCAACGATCGACACTCTTTGAACGGCACCAGGCTTCTTTGAAGAACTCTCAAACAACCACAGTTCTGACCAGATCTGATAATCACAGGGGAATGAAAATCGTGGACTTGCAGTTAGGGAGAGAGAGGGAGAGAGAAAGAGGGGAAATCCCATGATTTTAGGGATTGGTTATTAATATGGCAGTTTCCAATTACTAAAATACCCTCAATATATTAAAAGTCTCTAATTATATAACTCAGATATTACGAAAATGCCATCCATTTGATCTAAGCCATTAAAAACACCAATCGGAGGGCCCAGATCGCTTCCTAGACTTTCTAGGAAAAACACACTTTCCGCAGAACTCCTACTCATATATATATATATATATATATATATATATATAGGGAGCCGCTAGAATGAGAACCACCACGAGTTATGAAAACCGCGAGAATCGCGACCCGCGGGTGGCCGTTACCACGAAATTTTTTTTACACCTAGATCCGTATATTTTAACACCGGGTGTAAAGTTTGGGGTCAAACGGCGCGCCCGAGGGGGTAGTTTTTTACGCCCAAAGTTTGGTTAAAAAAAAAAAGAAAAATTAAAAAAACCCAAACTTTGGGCGTAAAAAACTACCCCCTCGGGCGCGCCGTTTGAACCCAAACTTTACACCCGGTGTTAAAATATACGGATCTAGGTGTAAAAAAATTTTCGTGGTCAACGGCCACCCGCGGGTCGCGGTTCTCGCGGTTCTCATAACTCGTGGTGGTTCTCATTCTAGCGGCCCCCTATATATATATATATATAGAGAGAGAGAGAGAGAGAGAGGAAGGTTAACGTACATTGCGGCTTAACGTACATCACGTACGACAAGTAATTACGCACGTTCATTTTAAAATCACGCACGTTATAACTCAAAAATCCAAAATCACGCATGTTGAAATACAATAATCACGCATATTGAAAATATTAATCACGCATGTTATAGAACAAATCACGCACGTTGTTGTACGTGAAGTACGTTAAGCCGTAATGTACGATATACTTTATATATATATATATATATTTCCTACATATACAATAGGAAAGTTGGGGGAATAGTGCCACACAGCTGTGTGGCACTTCCCTGTTAGACCACCCATTTTTTTATTTTATATTCGTTCTAAAATTACGGTTTCGTTCTTACTTTAAAATAAAATTACGTTTTTGCCCCCCACTTCAAAATAAAATTATGTTTTTGTCCCACGCTTAAAATTATGATTTTACCATCGGTATACAATAGTAAGTTAGGGGAATAGTGCCACACAGCTGTGTGGCACTTCCCTGTTAGACCACCCATTTTATTAATTTATATTCGTTCTTAAATTACGGTTTCGTCCTTAATTTAAAATAAAATTCCGTTTTTGCCCCCCACTTCAAAATAAAATTATGTTTTTGTCCCACGCTTATAATTACGATTTTACCATCGGTATACAATAGTAAGTTAGGGGAATAGTGCCACACAGCTGTGTGGCACTTCCCTGTTAGACCACCCATTTTATTATTTTATATTCGTTCTAAAATTACGGTTTCGTCCTTAATTTAAAATAAAATTACGTTTTTGCCCCCCACTTCAAAATAAAATTATGTTTTTGTCCCACGCTTAAAATTATGATTTTACCATCGGTTCAAAATTATGATTTTATCCACATATTACAATTACAATTTTGGCCCCAGTTCAAAATAAATTTTTGCTTTTGCCCCAAACTAAAAATGACGATTCTGCATTTTCGCCCCGTTTCAAAAATTATGATTTCGCCTTCAATTTAAAATTATGTTTTAGCGCGGTTCAAAATAAAAATATGCTTTTGCCCCCCAATTCAAAAATACGATTTTGCCCTCAGTTCAAAATTTTGATTTTGCCCTTCAAATTAAAAATATAGTTTTATCCCCAGCTTAAAATTACGATTTTGTCCTTAGTGCAAAGTTATATTACGATTTTGTCTCTGATTCAAATTTATAGTATTGCCAATTGCCATCACTTTAACTTTTGGCAAATTACGATTTTACCCGAGTCAAACAAATACAACTTTGCCCTCGGTTCAAATTACAGTATTGCTATCGTTTTAGTTTTTTTAGCAAAACTATAAAAGTGTTTTTTAATTGCTGCCTAACACTCGCTCATTAATCCTGACATGAGCTCAGAACTACGGTTTTGTCATCGTTTTAGTTTTTTTTTTTCCTAACAAAACTATAATAGTGTTTTTCTAATTAATTGAGAATTATTCGGCCATCGCCCTGCAACGCGGGCGGGGCATCAACTAGTGTGTGTGTATATATATATATATATATGGGATTATTACATATTTCCCCCTATTAAAAGTGTTTATTACATATTTACCCACCCTTTAAAATCAATTACATATTTCCCCTTTTCTTGTAAGATTACCCATTTACCCTTTTGTAATTCTTTTTTTATTAATCAGTTACATACAGGCAACCGTACCGTAGATGTGCTGGACAACATCTACATACATCTGATTAAGGCGGTTCTACCTGTTCTAGCCACTCATTGCAACCGTCGTGCCGTCGTCGGGTGCGACAATCCTACTTGTTCTAGCCACTCATCACAACCGTCGCCGGAATCGGATGGCCGGCCGGAGGCCATGGCTGGTCCCCTTTCTCTCTCAGACACACTTCTCTTTCTCACTCTAATTATGTGTTCTCCGACTCTCTCTTGTGTAGTACGTGGGCCTGTGTGTGTTTAATTGAAATAAAAGAAAAAGGAACATTGGATTTGGGGATATCTCAGTCGAATGTCTTTGGGGGGATAGCAATAGAAGTTCTGGATCTTTGATAAAATGGTGTTTGTCCTAATCCTTTGCTCAAGTCTTATTCGATTCTTTGGAAAAACATAAACTGATGGATATTGTTTTTGGGTTAAGGTCGATCCTTATTGATAAAAGGTTGTTGTTGTGTTTGTTCTTATCTTTTTTTGTTGTTTTTGTTTGATTGAGATTTCGTTTGATATTAAAACTTAAAATGGTAATTTTAATTTTAATTAAATATTAGAACTTAGAATGAGTTTTTTAAGGGTATAAAAGTAATTTAATAAGAGTAATTTTAGTGAAATGGATAAATATGTAATATATATAGATTAAGGAGGGGAAATATGTAATATATATATGTTAGGAAGGGGAAATATGTAATTGATTTTAAAGATTGGGTAAATATGTAATAAGTGACTTTAATAAGGGGATATATGTAAATGACCCTATATATATATATATATATATATATATATCGAGTCAACCAGTGGCGGACCTAGCCCATTAATTTAGGGGTATCCCGACTTTTTTTTACCGTGCAATCATACAATAATAAAAAAAATAGATAAAGTAAACAAATTCTTAATATATTATTGTTTGAGTCTTTAGCTACACTTTATCAATTATATCTAGAGCCTCATTTCAATTTTTTTATTGTAAAAATTTGAGCTTATTGTTTCATTCAGGCTTAGTTTTTCTACAAGTTTTTTGGTTGTAAAATGTTTGGACTTATAAAAATGAGATTTTAGCAATATCAAGTATCATATTTTTTTGTTTAAAGGTATACTCGTATTTTTTTAGGGGTATCCTTTGTATAAAACCGGAAAAAAACACTACGAATACGGGGTTAAGTAGTAGCCCGTGCTACAGCTCCTAACACTATAGTCTCGTCCCTGAGTCAACCAATTAAAACAAAATACTACCATACTTTTGCTAAAAAAAACTAAAACAATAGAAATACTATATTTTTAAAGGGGAATTGGTCTGATAATCTCAACTACACGTCATTGGCCATTGTTAGTCTCACATTTGAATATTCCCCATGCCAGTCCCATCTTTCACATATTTTTCCTCAACCGGTCCTCGGTTAAAAAAACTTAACGAAGTACAAACTGACGTATTAGGGCTTTTGATAAGAACGAGAATACGAGTCTATTGATGTAAAACATCCATAGTTATAACATTTCAAATCTTCCACAAGTTAAGATAAGAGCCATGCTTTTCTTCCATATTCATCATAATCTAGTTGTAGGAAATGCTTGTGGGACCCACATGGGGGTAAAGTGTAACATTTCATTATTATAAGTAATATAACATGTGGTGTAATTCTAATTTTTGATATTTTGGTTATTAGGATAAGTGAGGATGATTAGGGTGCTAATTGTATTTAGGATGTTAATATAACTTCTAACTAGTTCACTAGACTAATAGATTAGATGTTAGGATATTAGATTTGTCATTTGTTTCGGTATCGGGTCATTACCGGACAATATGTAAAGCGTGCATCGTAGTACTGATAATAATATCCTTGTCATATAAGTGATATCCTTATGATCATTTAGGATGATTAACATTATTTACACTCTTTATGGATGTTGCAAAAATGCTGAAATTATGTTGCGGACAAGTTGAAATGGTTATATTTTAGTTCGGATTGTACAATTTATTAGTTTAGGCATTGTATCGGAAAGTATACTTTGTTGGTTGTATCCCTATATTAGGGTTTTGATATATGTATGGACTTGGATATGTTTTCATGTCCCGTTCTTGTCGTTCTAATTCATTTCAGAATCTTCCTGGCATGAATAGTGTGTTCAGGTGAATAGTGTTTTTCAGCATTTTGCTACCAACATTTTAGGACATAGTTGTTTGTTTTCGCGACACGGCGAATCGACAAAATGAATTGTAATGTTTTAACATGTCCTATCACTGCTAGACTTTGTACGACTCAATCATTCATAAGTTTCGTCAAAAGAACGCAATTAAATTGTAAAAATAGTGATTAGGTTGTACGGAATTATCATGAAATTTTACCAATTGTCACATGTAATACTATTCCCCTCCATGCCTTTCATATGTATATGAAATAAAATTATGCCAAAGACTTTAATTCATTTATTATTAATTAATAATTATTTAATTTGGGTTTCTATTTTATTTATTGATAAAATAGTCTCTTTATATCAGTCTATGTAAGGGGTGGATTCAAGTGATGGCCCGAGAGGGAAGTGTGACAACCCTCACTAAACCAGGTATCCGTACGACTTAATTAATAATTAATTACTGCTTAATTACTGTGCTTACTTGAACTTGTGGATAAACTGCTACTTGAATACTGATACATGTACTTACTTGCATCATACTTTACTTGCTGTCACTCCATGTTTTGCTTACTGCACCTTTGTGACAACCTTGATGCACCAAAAGCACAGTAGCACAATGAACGGATAACCTATTAAACCGGCTGTCATAACTAGCACCAGGCAGGTACTGCCTCTAAGGCCTGTAAGAGCCCGAGATAGTTTGCTACACTAGTGGTGAGTGTAGGGATATAAGGGTTGTAGCACTGCGTCACTAGGAATGAGATTACAGCGACCGGATGTGCCTAAAACGTACTCTAAGTACAAAATTCAGCACTTTAATTAAAATTCAGCATCTAGCTAACTAATAAAGTGCCAAAACATGAGAAAAATGTTACTCGACACTTTCCAAAGTGTCGGGAATAAGTTGTGTCACTAAAAATAATAATAACGACACTTTAAAGCTTTGTTAAGCACTTTAACGGATCACCATCCAACCGAACAACCGGACTTTACCCGGAACATAAAAATATTGCCAACAACACTGTTTTTCTTTTTCTGAACCAGTTAGGGTCCCCGAATACCCTAACACCCGTCACAGCTTACTACACGCTAGTAACCGGATTAATTTCCTAATCATCTAACTAAGTCCTAACTATATAGTTGGAATTGAACCAAGGACCCCCCCCCCCCCCTAACCGAACCGTCCCCAAGGGGGACACCCCTTGTACTTGTTGATTAATTTAATCATCTTGGTCCCATATCAAGAAAGCATATGATCCATTGGTTAAGTATGTAGTATATTGCCTATAAGTTCAAGCCTAAACACATCATTCTTTCCATCACTCAACTCTCAACAAAACTCTCCCTCTCCTCTCTATAAGCTCTCGGCCGAACATCCCCTATATCATCCATCCATCTTTCGATCTTGATCATCTCATTCCAAGTGTGTACAAGTGCTAAGGATCACATACGAGGAGGCTTGGTGCATTCGGAACGCGAAGGACCTCACCCTATTGCTTTTATCCACTCATTCCTCGACTAGTTTCTTCCCTAGCCTCGAGCTAGTAGTAAGTTGCTTTAAACACACTCTCGGTCTATTTTAAAGTGGTTAAAAAGAACTTTGTCGGTTAAAATCTATGAACATACAAGAAGACGAGCTAAAAGTTTACTAAAATGTTAAAAATGTTGGTTAATAGCACAAGGGTTGTGTAAATCTTGTAAGATTTGTTTTGTGTGATTATTTAGTGCCGATCTATGATGTGGTAGCTCGGATCATCATCTAACCCGGATTAGTCATGATCAAGAATCATGGCATAGAGTTTGTTTAAGTGTACAAAGGGTTAAATGATGGAACTCTACCACACACTAAACATGAACTTGTGTAAAATCGACTTTACTTACAAAATAGTGTTTAAAACTAGTAGATCTACGGATCTACAAACGGTATTTTCAAAGGACCACGTGTCAAGAGAAAACATACTTTTAAAGACGGATCTTACATGAACAAGAATGATTTTTTTTAAACACACAAGTGTGTAAACACTTGTGTAACACTAAGTTTCGACAAAGAACTAGTTTTGTCAAGTTTTACAAGAAGTTGTAAAGATGGAATTTCTTTAAAAACGAGGCTTTTACGAAACCGAGTAGATTATTGCAAAGATCCACTAAAGGTAATGGAAATTTCTACAAATTTTGGACAAACCACAAGTTTATGTAATTTTTGCGATTTATATATATTTTGACTAATTGATGTTTTGGAAAGTTGTTATTGAGAATAAGGAAATTGTTGATTTGAATTATAAAAGAAAACGATACGCTTGAAAGCGTGGCCACCTCCAGTTACAGGGGAAACTCTGGCGAAATTTTTCTAAAAACCTAACACTTGGAAATATTTTCACTACAAGTGTTGTAAATATATTTTTGACTTGTTTTCAAAACGTAAATTTTGCCATAACTTTATTTACAAAGTGTCGGAGGTGGGATTTTCACAAAATAAAACCTGAAATATATATATTTAGAATATATGTTTTTCATAGCATCACTTGTAAAATGTTTATGATTATTTTGTGAAATATACGGATATTATTTTTAGAGTAAAAAATAATATTACCAAATACTAATGATTCCAGAAATAATGCATACGCCTTCATAATTAATAATAAGTTACAACGGTATAATTATTACCACCCGATCTTTAAAACGTAACTTACGCATCTTAAGAAAATATTTATGAGCGCGTATTTTTGTCAAAGTATTATTTTGGGAAAAATATTTATATTTTGAAGTAAGAAATAAAATATATTAAATAAAATATATTAAGTGAGACTTAATAATGTATTTCGAATTTTACGAACACGCATGTATTAAATCCCCCATCCTTGGGAAGGAGAATAATTACCAAGTATTTACAAAAATATAAACACGAAATAGTTGTCTAACTATTTCCCAAAAACTTAAACCTTAAGCTAAGGCACGGCCGTCCGTCTAATAGATTTAGTACGTGTAGGTCGTCGCACAGCTGCTTGATCAGGAGATATACTTGGTAGAGACGCACCACTGTGAGTTCATGTCCCCCTTTTCTCTAACTGTTTTCAGTTTTCTAAACTGCGGGGGTGAAATACATGTTACTATGATTACGAATAATTCTTACATGGTATGGTTAGCGTAAGGGGGGTTATTATTTCAGATCATGTGAGTGGGTAGGCAGAAACTTGAGGCCATTAATCCTCAGGGTAGGACCGAGGGGCAGGAGCGGTAGATCTATCTGGGTGTAGCGAGCCCAGCCCCAGGCCCAAACAGAACGGACCTCGGGGTGACTTTGTACCCAACGCATAAATCTGCTAGGTTTGAGTCTTCCTACTTGCACTTCACACATATCAATGGCCTTGCAAACCATTGGTGATCTCTTTTTCCTTATTTGCTACATACCAGGGTTTTTATACATACAAAGGTTTATTTACTCACTTACACATGAACTCGCTCAACATTATTGTTGATTTTTCAACTTACATGTATTTCAGGGAATTAAAGATCTGGCGCGGTATGTTGTGTCTTCCCACTGCATATGGGTTCCGAGGTCATCCCGGTTTAGGAAATGTGACTTTTTCCTGGACGAGTCACAAATCTTAAATTGCGTTTTATTCATGTTGATGTTTATGTCTTTCAAAACAATGTTTTATGTTATGGTGTTGTAGTCCCTAAGACAATGTTATGTTACTTCGGTTTTAAAACTTAAATCTATGGATGATCTTGCATGGTTTTTATTTCATATAGCTTGTTGTGATTAAGCTATGGTATTAAGAAGTCACACCAAATTAACCACGCTTCCGCAAAGCCAGGGTGTGACAGCTTGGTATCAGAGCTCTGATCATAGCGAACTAGGATTCCTTCTCGAGTCTAGACTATGATCACTAGGGCTCTCACGAAAACATTTTACACTGCATACCACTCAAGTCCAGATCCAAAACTTTTTACAAACAAATGTTGAGCACATCTATTTATTATTTATAGGCTCAGTCTGGGAGGCTGAGGCTCGGTGTGGAGGACCGAGGCTCGGTTTAGGAGACCGGGGTAGTTGCCTAGTAGGACTAGGGAGAGCAGTCTAAGAGGCTGGGAGAATAGGCCAGTGGGACTAGGAAGAGCAGTCTGAGAGGCTGGGAGGCTAGTCGGACTAGGAGAATTATTTGATTTCTTACTTGGTGACTAATGTGCTTATCTGATTGTATGATTGATTATTTGTACATATTTGTGTTACAGACACCATGGACTCGCCCGGCACAGGTGATTCGGACACCACGGGCCCTAGACCCATAGTATCAGACGACTTAGAGTCTTCAGAGCATGAGGTCCACACATCAGATGTTACCAGCACAGACGAGGACGACTTTCAGCCCTTTGCGCTGCCCGACGCTGTCGATGAGCCCGCTGATGGTCCTTTTGCTGGGTACCTACCACTCGTAGAGGTCCCTGCTCCCATACCTTTGGCCGTTTATCCTGCTTACGATATGCTCCTCGACACCGACGTTGACGACGACGTCGATCTGTTTGATGATGAGCCCCTGGAGGACGATGTTGAGGGCGAGGCCCTTCTAGCTGACGGTGGTATTTTGTTACTCGCAGATGCTCCAGCTGAGGAGTCACCTGCACACTCACCCACTCCAGACTCCTTCGAGTCTGTGGCCTCCGCACCGTCACACACTCGGAGCGCACAGCACTATTCACACGATTCAGATCCTGACAGGGCATCATCTGCTGCCTCTGCTCCTAGATTTGCTTTCGATCACGACCTCGATGAGGATTCAGGCCCTGTTTTTCCCCCTGGATTTGACCCGGACCGGGAGATAGAGTTCATCCACTTGGATCAGCCTATGGTTGACCCAGTAGACCCAGTTGACTCTGCATTCGCTGATCATGCAGATTTTGATATGGAGTTCGTTGATCCCGAGCCTGCCATGACCCTCGAGCCAGTAGCTGCTCCTGACCCAGTGCTTGAGCATGACCCTGCTCATGCTGGCATACCTATTGATCCTGTGATTGCTGACCCACCCATTGATGATCACCCTGCTGATGCACCACTACTGGAGGGTGACCATGTTATTGCTGCTGATCATGTTGATCCCCCACTTATCGCTGATATACCTGTTGACCCTCTTGTTGCACCCCACCTTGACCCTATGCCTGTACAGTTTGATCGAGCACTTTTTGAGGCACAGATTGACCCACGAGATGAGCACGCCCAGCATGGGTGGATTCCTGCGGATGATGAGCTTCCACCTATTCCTCCTCATACCACCGATGCACGTCACATTGATTTCTCTTTTTCATTTGCACAGTACACACCTCCAGCTCGACCTGGAGAGGGTTCCTCGGCTCATCCCTTTGGACATGTGCCGACATATATTCCGGTTATGCCACAGTCTTCATCTGCTATTCCCCCTGTACCACCATTCTTTGTGCCACCTTTTGATCCAGCCAGCGAGCCGTTTCTCTGGACGTCACCTTCTGTTATGCCATCGACCGACCCCTACCATCCTTTCCATATGGGGTATTCTATTGAATACGTTCTGATGTCGTTTGTTGTCCAGCAGGAGGCACTCACACGGCGTATTCAGGAGCTTGAGAGAGCTCAGCCACCGCCGTGCCAGTGTCAGGGGCAGACCCACCCTGCTTCTTCGCAGCACCCTCGACCATTGTTACCTGACTATGCTGCACGCCTTTTGGCACTTGAGCAGCAGGTTGCTTCTTGGTTGCGTACCCAGAGATCCATGGAGGAGGACTGGCTCCATTTGCGACGTTTGTTCTACACCCATTTTCCCCCTCCACCACCACCATCAGTTTAGGGCATCTTTAGTACAGCATGGGTAGACGTTGGTGAGAAGACGGCGATTGCTCTGACCACACAGCATTTTTGGAGACTGCATTCTGATTCTGACTTTTGTTGATCATGTATATGGGATGTATTGACACTGATTTGATATTCTTTTGGACTGGGGTGATGTAGCCCTTAGTCGATGATGATGTATGACACTATTATGTACTTGTACACTCTACCATGTGGTCTCGAGTTTGGCAATACAATCGCAGTATTCTCATCATATGTGATGTTTTGATTGATTATTTATGTTTTATAACATGGGATGTTGTGTGATTGATATGATTATAACATGAGATGTTATGTACTATTACTATCATTATATACGTACGCTTTATTTTGGCCTGACCGACGTAAACCCATCTTTTAGAAGATGCCGCCGAGACGTCAAACACCGATGCCTACCAATGAGGCAGAACTCCAACAAGTCATCGCTGCTGCCATCGCGCAATACGCCGCCTCGCAAGGAGGACCCAGCGGAAGCAGCTCAAACAACAATGGCAACAACAATCCACCTCATGGTAATACTAAGTCATTAAGACATACCATGATCTAATTGGATATCTCTAGCAAGGATGCTAATGCCATTCATATGTTGTAACGTATGTGCAGGGTGCACCTACAAGCAGTTTCTAGACTGCAAGCCTGTCAACTTTGATGGCACCGGAGGTGCTGTCGCTTTTGTTCGTTGGGCCGAGAAGACTGAATCTGTTCTCCGCATGAGCAAATGTGCACCGGACCAGCAAGTCACCTACATTTCTGGGCTATTTCTGGATGGAGCCCTATCTTGGTGGAATTTGCAAGTACAGACACTTGGTGAAGCTGCTGCCTATGCACTAACATGGACCGAACTGAAGGAACTAATGCGCAAAAAGTATTGTTCTCGCGCTGAAATCCAAAGATTGGAAATGGAGTTCTGGCATTTGAAGATGGAAGGTCCGAAGATCGCGGAATATGTTCAGAGGTTTCACGACCTGTCGCATGTGGTACCCTATATGGTCACTCCAGAATTCAAGCGGATTGAACGCTTCATTTGGGGATTAGCTCCTCAAATCATAAGCATGGTGACCTCCTCCAAGCCTGCAACAATTACTGAGGCAATCGATTTGAGCGTAGCTCTCACTGAGGAGGCTATCCGCCTGAACAAGTTTGGTGAGATCGAGACAAAGAAGAAAGAGACTCACGTCGAGTCATCCGGAGGTAACAAACGAAAGTTCTCGAACTTTAAACAAGGCACTAGTGGTGTTGTTAAGAAAGGAGAGCCAAACGCGCCAGCTCAGGTTACAGCTGGTGGTGGAAAGAAAGGAAAGGGATATATGGGCACCCAGCCCAAGTGCAACACCTGCCAGCGTCACCATTCTGGCCGATGTGGTTTGAAGATATGTGAAGTGTGTGGGAAACCTGGCCACTTGAAGGATTCTTGTTGGGCCACTGTTGGTCAGGGAGGCCAAGGAGGATTTGGAAACAGAAACAATAACCGGGGTGGAATTGGAAATCGCCCACAAGGAAACAATGGAGGTAATGGGAATCGAGGCAACAATGCGAATCAAGCAGGCGCTGTGAATCATAACCAAAGGAATAACCAAGCTGGAAATGGAGGTGGAAACGGGCAAAGACCTGGATGCTTTAACTGTGGTGATATCGGGCACTTTAAGAGGAACTGCCCAGAGTTAAACCAAGCCCGTGGAAGAGTGTTCCATATCGAAGCGAGGGAAGCGCGCCAGGACCCCAATGTCGTTACTGGTATGTTCCCTGTAAACCAACGCTATGCATCCGTTTTATTTGATACTGGTGCCGACTATAGCTTCGTATCGTTAGAATTTAAGAATATGCTTGGTTTAGCCGCTAGTAAGTTAGATATTCCCTACTCAATCGAATTGGCTAATGGGAAGTTAGTAGAAGCCAATGAAGTGATCAGAGGTTGTGCAATCGAGTTGGGAGAACGTGAGTTTACTTTGGATCTACTACCAGTCCAGCTGGGGAGCTTTGACGTGGTAGTAGGAATGGATTGGTTATCAAGCAACAAGGCAGAAATTGTTTGTCACGAAAAGGTCGTTCGTATCCCGACCGAAGATGGCGAAACAATTGTGGTACATGGCGAAAAGCGCGATACGCCGTTAAGAATTATCAGCTGCCTCAAAGCGCGAAAGTGTTTGCAAAAAGGGTGTGCTGCCTTCCTGGCACACATTGTAGACAAGAAAGCTGCAGAACCGAAGATCGAAGACATCCCTGTCGTGAGGGGGTATCCGGAAGTCTTCCCGGAGGACTTGCCTGGACTGCCGCCTCAAAGGCAAGTGGAGTTTCACATCGATTTAGTCCCAGGCGCCGCGCCTGTGGCTAAGGCACCTTATAGACTTGCCCCGTCTGAGATGCAAGAATTGTCGACACAACTTCAAGAGTTGTTAGACAAGGGATTTATCCGACCAAGCTTCTCGCCTTGGGGAGCTCCGGTCCTGTTTGTCAAAAAGAAGGACGGTAGTTTTCGAATGTGCATAGACTACCGGGAGCTGAACAAGCTGACGATCAAGAATAGATTTCCTCTGCCAAGAATTGATGATCTGTTTGATCAACTGCAAGGTTCAAGCTTTTACTCAAAGATCGATTTGCGATCTGGATACCATCAGTTAAGGATACAAGAGGAGAGTATCCCGAAGACAGCCTTCAGAACTCGTTATGGACACTACGAGTTCCTTGTTATGCCGTTTGGTTTGACAAACGCACCTGCAGTCTTTATGGATTTAATGAATAGAGTTTGCAAGCCGTACTTGGACAAGTTCGTGATTGTGTTTATCGACGACATCTTGATTTATTCAAGGACAAAGGCTGAGCACGAACAGCATCTAAGAGCTATTTTGGAGCTGCTGAAGAAAGAACAGCTGTATGCCAAATTCTCTAAGTGTGAATTTTGGCTACGTGAAGTCCAATTTCTTGGACATGTGGTAAATGGAGATGGAATCCATGTGGATCCAACCAAGATCGCAGCGATCAAGAATTGGGAAACGCCAAAGACGCCAACCAAGATTCGACAATTCTTGGGTTTGGCTGGCTACTATCGAAGGTTCATTGAGGATTTTTCGAAGATCGCTCAACCATTGACGCTCCTCACCCAGAAAGATAAGAAGTTTGATTGGGGAATCAAACAGGAAGAAGCGTTTCAGCTGTTGAAGGATAAGCTCTGCAATGCGCCAATCCTAGCACTACCGGAAGGTACTGACGATTTCGTGGTATACTGTGACGCCTCGCGTCAAGGATTGGGTTACGTGTTGATGCAACGCCAGAAGGTTATTGCTTACGCATCACGTCAGTTGAAGGTACATGAGAAGAACTATACCACGCACGATTTGGAGCTAGGCGTAGTGATATTTGCTTTAAAGATCTGGAGACACTACCTATATGGTACGAAATGTACAATTTTTACAGATCATAAGAGCCTACAACACATATTCAACCAGAAGGAGTTGCATATGAGACAAAGACGATGGGTTGAGTTGTTAAATGATTAGGATTGCGAGATAAAGTATCATCCAGGGAAGGCGAATGTGGTTGCCGACGCCCTAAGTCGAAAAGAGAGGATCAAGCCCATAAGGGTTAGGGCTTTAGAAATGATTATCCAAACCGATCTTTCCTTGCGCATTCGTGCCGCGCAGAAAGAAGCTCTTAAGGAAAGAAATCTTGAAGAAGAATATCTCCGTGGGATGGAGAAGCTATTAGTACCAAACGAGGAAGGAACGTTATGTTTTGAGAAAAGGATTTGGGTTCCTCTGTTTGGTGGTTTAAGGAAAGTTGTTTTTGATGAAGCTCACAAATCGTGGTACTCTATCCATCCAGGAGCGGATAAGATGTACCAAGATCTCAAGGATTACTATTGGTGGCCTAGGATGAAGGGCGATGTTGCTGTTTATGTGAGCAAGTGTCTAACGTGCGCTAAGGTGAAAGCGGAATACCAGAAGCCTTCAGGACTTCTGCAACAACCTGAGATTCCCAAATGGAAATGGGAACAAATCTCCATGGATTTTATTACAAAGTTGCCAAGAACACCAAGAGGCCATGACACTATCTGGGTGATAGTTGACCGCCTAACAAAGTTCACACACTTTCTGCCAATCAAAGAGAAGGATAACACCAGCAAACTGGCAGAAATATACATGAGAGAAATCGTCGCACGTCATGGAGTGCCTCTCTCGATCATCTCTGATAGAGATAGACGTTTCATATCAAGGATTTGGCAATCCTTCCAAGAAGCTTTTGGCTCACAATTAAATCTGAGCACTGCATTTCACCCTCAGACCGACGGTCAAAGCGAGCGGACTATTCAGACCTTGGAAGATATGCTGAGAGCATGCGTTATGGATTTGGGCGGTAGCTGGGATAAGCATTTGCCACTGGTCGAATTTTCATACAACAACAGCTACCACACCAGTATTGGAGCCGCGCCATTCGAAGCTCTTTACGGACGCAAGTGTCGATCACCCCTATGCTGGGCTGACGCAGGTGATAGGCAGCTTGTTGGTCCCGAAATCGTCCAAGAGACGACAGACAAGATTGCGCAGATTCGAAAACGTATCGAAGCAGCTCGCGAAAGACAGAAAGCCTATGCAGATCCAAACCGGAAACATTTGGAATTCCAAGTTGGAGATAGGGTTTTATTGAAAGTTTCACCCTGGAAGGGTGTGGCCCGCTTCGGAAAGCGTGGGAAGTTAAATCCGCGCTACATTGGCCCTTTCAGAATTTTGGAAAGAATAGGGCTAGTAGCATACAAGCTGGACCTACATGCTGAACTGAATGGAGTTCACGATACATTTCATGTATCCAACCTGAAGAAAAGTCCAACTCAAGATACCGTTGCCATTCCCACCGACGAGATTCATGTTGACGACACGCTCCATTTCGTTGAAGAACCTGTTGAGGTTACGAATTGGAAAGTAAACAAGACCCGCCGGAGCAGTGTCAAGCTCGTCAAGGTTCGTTGGAATGCCAGACATGGTCCTGAATACACCTGGGAACGTGAGGACCGGATGAAAGAGAAATACCCCCACCTATTTCCCAAGAACCCTACTTCTAGAAGCAGAACTTAAAATTTCGGGACGAAATTTTTCTAACGGGGGGAGAATGTGACAACCCTCACTAAACCAGGTATCCGTACGACTTAATTAATAATTAATTACTGCTTAATTACTGTGCTTACTTGAACTTGTGGATAAACTGCTACTTGAATACTGATACATGTACTTACTTGCATCATACTTTACTTGCTGTCACTCCATGTTTTGCTTACAGCACCTTTGTGACAACCTTGATGCACCAAAAGCACAGTAGCACAATGAACGGATAACCTATTAAACGTGCTGTCATAACTAGCACCAGGCAGGTACTGCCTCTAAGGCCTGTAAGAGCCCGAGATAGTTTGCTACACTAGTGGTGAGTGTATGGATATAAGGGTTGTAGAACTGCGTCACTAGGAATGAGATTACAGCGACCGGATGTGCCTAAAACGTACTCTAAGTACAAAATTCAGCACTTTAATTAAAATTCAGCATCTAGCTAACTAATAAAGTGCCAAAACATGAGAAAAATGTTACTAGACACTTTCCAAAGTGTCGGGAATAAGTTGTGTCACTAAAAATAATAATAACGACACTTTAAAGCTTTGTTAAGCACTTTAACGGATCACCATCCAACCGAACAACCGGACTTTACCCGGAACATAAAAATATTGCCAACAACACTGTTTTTCTTTTTCTGAACCAGTTAGGGTCCCCGAATACCCTAACACCCGTCACAGCTTACTACACGCTAGTAACCGGATTAATTTCCTAATCATCTAACTAAGTCCTAACTATATAGTTGGAATTGAACCAAGGACCCCCCCCCCTAACCGAACCGTCCCCAAGGGGGACACCCCTTGTACTTGTTGATTAATTTAATCATCTTGGTCCCATATCAAGAAAGCATATGATCCATTGGTTAAGTATGTAGTATATTGCCTATAAGTTCAAGCCTAAACACATCATTCTTTCCATCACCCAACTCTCAACAAAACTCTCCCTCTCCTCTCTATAAGCTCTCGGCCGAACATCCCCTATATCATCCATCCATCTTTCGATCTTGATCATCTCATTCCAAGTGTGTACAAGTGCTAAGGATCACATACGAGGAGGCTTGGTGCATTCGGAACGCGAAGGACCTCACCCTATTGCTTTTATCCACTCATTCCTCGACTAGTTTCTTCCCTAGCCTCGAGCCAGTAGTAAGTTGCTTTAAACACACTCTCGATCTATTTTAAAGTGGTTAAAAAGAACTTTGTCGGTTAAAATCTATGAACATACAAGAAGACGAGCTAAAAGTTTACTAAAATGTTAAAAATGTTGGTTAATAGCACAAGGGTTGTGTAAATCTTGTAAGATTTGTTTTGTGTGATTATTTAGTGTCGATCTATGATGTGGTAGCTCGGATCATCATCTAACCCGGATTAGTCATGATCAAGAATCATGGCATAGAGTTTGTTTAAGTGTACAAAGGGTTAAATGATGGAACTCTACCACACACTAAACATGAACTTGTGTAAAATCGACTTTACTTACGAAATAGTGTTTAAAACTAGTAGATCTACGGATCTACAAACGGTATTTTCAAAGGACCACGTGTCAAGAGAAAACATACTTTTAAAGACGGATCTTACATGAACAAGAATGATTTTTTTTAAACACACAAGTGTGTAAACACTTGTGTAACACTAAGTTTCAACAAAGAACTAGTTTTGTCAAGTTTTACAAGAAGTTGTAAAGATGGAATTTCTTTAAAAACGAGGCTTTTACGAAACCGAGTAGATTATTGCAAAGATCCACTAAAGGTAATGGAAATTTCTACAAATTTTGGACAAACCACAAGTTCATGTAATTTTTGCGATTTATATATATTTTGACTAATTGATGTTTTGGAAAGTTGTTATTGAGAATAAGGAAATTGTTGATTTGAATTATAAAAGAAAACGATACGCTTGAAAGCGTGGCCACCTCCAGTTACAGGGGAAACTCTGGCGAAATTTTTCTAAAAACCTAACACTTGGAAATATTTTCACTACAAGTGTTGTAAATATATTTTTGACTTGTTTTCAAAACGTAAATTTCGCCATAACTTTATTTACAAAGTGTCGGAGGTGGGATTTTCACAAAATAAAACCTGAAATATATATATTTAGAATATATGTTTTTCATAGCATCACTTGTAAAATTTTTATGATTATTTTGTGAAATATACGGATATTATTTTTAGAGTAAAAAATAATATTACCAAGTACTAATGATTCTAGAAATAATGCATACGCCTTCATAATTAATAATAAGTTACAACGGTATAATTATTACCACCCGATCTTTAAAACGTAACTTACGCATCTTAAGAAAATATTTATGAGCGCGTATTTTTGTCAAAGTATTATTTTGGGAAAAATATTTATATTTTGAAGTAAGAAATAAAATATATTAAATAAAATATATTAAGTGAGACTTAATAATGTATTTCGAATTTTACGAACACGCATGTATTAAATCCCCCATCCTTGGGAAGGAGAATAATTACCAAGTATTTACAAAAATATAAACACGAAATAGTTGTCTAACTATTTCCCAAAAACTTAAACCTTAAGCTAAGGCACGCCCGTCCGTCTAATAGATTTAGTACGTGTAGGTCGTCGCACAGCTGCTTGATCAGGAGATATACTTGGTAGAGACGCACCACTGTGAGTTCATGTCCCCCTTTTCTCTAACTGTTTTCAGTTTTCTAAACTGCGGGGGTGAAATACATGTTACTATGATTACGAATAATTCTTACATGGTATGGTTAGCGTAAGGGGGGTTATTATTTCAGATCATGTGAGTGGGTAGGCAGAAACTTGAGGCCATTAATCCTCAGGGTAGGACCGAGGGGCAGGAGCGGTAGATCTATCTGTGTGTAGCGAGCCCAGCCCCAGGCCCAAACAGAACAGACCTCGGGGTGACTTTGTACCCAACGCATAAATCTGCTAGGTTTGAGTCTTCCTACTTGCACTTCACACATATCAATGGCCTTGCAAACCATTGGTGATCTCTTTTTCCTTATTTGCTACATACCAGGGTTTTTATACATACAAAGGTTTATTTACTCACTTACACATGAACTCGCTCAACATTATTGTTGATTTTTCAACTTACATGTATTTCAGGGAATTAAAGATCTGGCGCGGTATGTTGTGTCTTCCCGCTGCATATGGGTTCCGAGGTCATCCCGGTTTAGGAAATGTGACTTTTTCCTGGACGAGTCACAAATCTTAAACTGCGTTTTATTCATTTTGATGTTTATGTCTTTCAAAACAATGTTTTATGTTATGGTGTTGTAGTCCCTAAGACAATGTTATGTTACCTCGGTTTTAAAACTTAAATCTATGGATGATCTTGCATGGTTTTTATTTCATATAGCTTGTTGTGATTAAGCTATGGTATTAAGAAGTCACACCAAATTAACCACGTTTCCGCAAAGCCAGGGTGTGACAGGAAGGCCCTCACCCAACATTGTCCTACCATTATAAAACCTTTTTAATAATTTGTCGAGAAAAAACCAGGTCCCCCGACTTCTATATTATTATTAGGCCGCCGCGTTTTAATTATTAACTAGTTTTTTTTTCACCGTATTTCACGACGGGAGTGTGATTAATTTTTCTCCATGTAAAGCGGCAAGAGTTTGGTCATTATTGGTATGGCGTGTCGAAAAATATATTAAAGCGAACACCAATACCATTTTCATTATGGAAAAATACCGAGAATGATGTTGTTTGCTCATAAGCGATTGGGTTCGTCATGGTACCTCAATAATATTACGTGACGTAAAACGTAGACGAAGTCGAATTTATACCACATGTATTAGAAAGCCGATAAAGTAAAAATAAACTGAGTGACTAAATGTGACCACAAAAAACCGTGCTAAGACAAAATCCGAAAAAAAACATTAAACAAAATCTAATAAAAGACTAAACTCATTTAGCTTTATTGCAAAATTATAAAAACACCAAATCTTACTACTCAAATGAAAAACCTTAAAGTCTACTATAACACAAAAAAAAAAAAAAAAAAATCCTTAAAGTCTACTATAACAAAAAAATCACTATTCCTCAACATGTTGTGAATTAATATATATAGATAAATATGCATGAAGGGTGAGGTTCTTGTAAAAAAAATTTCGTAAAAAGTGTGAGAAGGCATAGGAATTGACATGTAGACATCATGTTTTGGACTTAAACATGATGTTTTGGGTTGTTTTGGCAAGAAAAACATCAAACACAACAAAAAGGTTATTCCATTATTTAGGAGACATCATCTAACTCAAACAAATGTGTTTTAGCCTATTAAGATTTCTTTTTTTCATTACGACCACATACCAATTCATTAGGTATAAAACATTATTAGATGGAGAAAACTAATAAAACATTATTTTAATATAACCAATTAGATAAAACAAGTGAGCTTATTTGATGTCAGTTTACTACCTGCCAACCCATGTAAGTGTGTGCACCCAACCAATTTAATACACAAACATACAGAATACGAACAAAGCTCATATCAAACCCGTATGTGCAAGGTTTCGAAATTTAATCTAGTCGCTCGAACAAATTGGTGAACAATCTTAATCAAACAAAAATCGAAGTGAAAAGGGTTGGAATATTATTAAATTGATGATAATGACAACAACGTAGAGAGTCTTGAGCATTTGAAACGTGATAGGACACATTGCTTTAATCACTTGTACACTAATGCATCATCTACTTGTACATTTTAATTCACACAACAATATTGACCAAGACAACTATTGAAACATCGACAA
>JARYGA010007892.1:0-19625 GCA_030545235.1 Helianthus tuberosus | reverse complement strand
ACCATAGTTTGAAGTTGGGTTTTGGTTATGCTTTGCTCTTCTTTTAAACAGCTGATCTCTTTTTCTTTTTCGGCCAATTTGTTTTTAAGTTCTTTTAAAGACTTTTCAAATTTAACCTCATCAGTCAAGATTTTATCCCGAAGGTTTTCATTCACCTCTTTAATGTTAGCAAAAGCAATTATGCAATAGTCAGAACACAGTTTTTCAAGAACTTGAGGAGATACCTTGGCAGCTGCCATCATTGCACAATCACATTGATGATCTTCTTCTTCATCAGCTTTCACCTTCTTTTCACCAGCCTTTTCTTCTTTCTCTTCTTCTTTGTCCTCTACGGACCATGGATCTGTCATTGGTTCAATCAGGGTACCTGAACTTTCTCCCAACAGTAGTTCACCAGCCACAGCAGTAACCACTGCTTCAGTCACCTCTTCCACTGTTTCAAAGCTCTGTTGTTCCTCCTCGGTTTCAACCCCCTCCTGTATTAACTCTAATGCCATTAAACAAAACTCATCATGAGAAGAATCATTAGAAGCATAGAGTGCAAAATTTTCATCACTAAGATCTTCAGGCATACTGCTCCAGTCAACAAACCCTTGAGTGAAAAAACTTTGTTGATCTGGTTGTGCTGCTGCTGGAGCAGTGGTTTGAGGTGCAACAGGTTGCACTTGTACCTGTGGAGCATGGGTTTGAACATATTGGATTTGTGGAACAGTAGTTTGGATATAGTGTACTGGCACAGGGGCAGCAGCATAGTGAGCAGTGTTCACTTGAGCTGCTGGGGTATACTGGGCATAGTGCACAGTGCTTTGGTTTTGAGGTCTAGGATTTGAGCTAGGATGAGTAATTATGGGACCAGTAGTTTGACTCCTACATTCCCTAGCGAAATGTCCCAACCTATTACACTTGTAGCACTTGATTTTCGATTTATCCAACCCAACCCTTAGATTCCCATGCAACCCTGGGAATTTTCGCCCTATTCTTTTGTAAAATTTGCTAGTTCTAACACTTAGCAAGGCCAGTTGGTGCAGGATGTCCATTTCCTCTAAGTCAGTGGGATCGAAATGTTGTAAATCATTGAGTTCAAAGCTTAGATTATCTGACATCTGGTTTTCATTTGCAGTGAATGCATAACTTGCAGAGTGAGGATCAGGGTTGTTGAAATTTGCACCAGCAGTTATGTCAATGAAGTGATCATAACCCTGATCCTTACCACTGCTCCCAGATTCTTCTTGACCCAGAAGAGCAGTATTACCGAAAGTGTAATCATCGGTATCTTTTCCTGACTCTTGTAACCTCCTTTTCTGGTTCAACTCCCTTTCGTAGGTTAGGAGTCGACCGTGGAGTTGGGTCAAGGTCAGATCCTTGAATTCAGGTGAGTTTCGGGTGACAAAAGCTATGGTGTCCCATTTTTCTGGCAGTGACCTGAGGAACCTGCTATTTTGAGTTGAGTTTGTAAAAGTGGTGTTAACAAGCCTCAGTTCACTGATGAGACAACTGAAACGCTCGAATTGTTGCGTTAGTGATTCACCTTTAACGTAGCAAAATGTTTCATACTGTTGGTTCAGGATTTCCCTGTTGTTTTCTATGACTTCTTCAGTCCCCCCAAACTGTTCCTTAAGTGCGTCCCATAATTCTTTGGCACTGTTACAGTGTAACAGTCCAGCATATATCTCATTGGGCAGCGCTGATGCTATGATGCTAAAAGCTTTAGCATCTAGTTCGATCTTTTGAAAGTCGGTTTCGGTATAATTTTCAACTAGTTTTGGAACGAACTTTTTAGCATCTTCAGCGCTTGGCACTGAAGGAACATGGGGACCATAAATGACAGACCTCCAACAACCTGTGCTTTGTTGAGCAAGGATGTGACCCATCCTTCTCTGCCAGATGTTGTACTCATTTCTTTTTAGCATAGGTGGTTTAAAAAGTGAGCCGATGTTGTTTTTATCATCCTGAGATTGTGACGTCATTCTTGTTGTTTTACAGACACTGAGAAATCAACTTTAATGGTGATTAATCCTTGCTCTGTTTTTCAACGGACGAACAAACGATCAGTATCAACTGTTATGAGCTGAACTATTTACGTCAAAATGATTGTTAAATCAAATTTGACTGTCCAAGCTCTGATACCAATTGTTGGATCTGAGTTTGTTTTTTATTGTATTTTCGTTTGAAATTAAGATGGAAATGAAAGAGTTGTGCAGCGGAATTAAGATGAAAACAAACTTTGCATACAATCAAACGAGAGTAATACTTTAATCAAACATCTTTACACAATGAATCGAAAGATTGAATTTGTTTCAACAACGATTACAATGATTGATGAATGAATGCAAACTCCCCCTCAGCCAGAGCTCAGTAGTTTGTTCGTGCAAAGAAGACGATGTTGCGAAAGAGCTAATAGAACAGTACAAAGTACTGAACTATTTATAGGCACTTGCAAACCACTGAGCATCTTAGCTGACGTCACCATGAAAGTGACATCTAACCTCCTAACAAACTCTAACCTCTGATCTATACAAACACTGATGTACTAACTACTGCTATTACATTTCTTTACATACAAGACACTTAAACAGCTGTTGCATCCTTCCACTGCTGTGAACCCAGCAGTGCTTGTCCGGATCAGCAGTACTTGACTCAAGGCAGTAGATTGAATCAGCAGAGCTTTGGTCTTCCATCAGTCTTTGACATTGGGCAGTAAATGCAAGGCAGTAGTTGTAGGTCAGCACTTAGTAAGATCTGCAGATAGGAGGTCAGCAGATATGAAACCACTTTCAAGGGGAGAGATTTGTATGAACCAACTGTAATCGTCTGCTTATTCTGGATCCACTGCTCTGATCCAGTTTTGGCTTTAATTATCTGTTCCTCTGATAGGGATCAATCCCAACAGCAGGTATCGAAAATTACATGACGATGCCTGAGTCGGGGTTTCTTATTGCCCAACGATACGGTGTGATTGTTCATACCTTCGACATTCGTGGGAACGATACAATTTTTCCTCTGCTGGGCGGGCCAAACGAAGCTGAGCAACCTCACCTGGTGGTTGTGGTTGTGTTCGTTGACGATGGGCACTTCATACATGTAGAGCTTGGAGGATGTTATCCAATGCCTCCCCCAAACCTACTCTGGACAGCGAACAGAACAGAGCGCGCAGCAGCCTGGCATACATTATACAGGGATCAGATCAACGCGTACGAAATGCTTACGTATCGTCCCCCTGACCTTAATGTAACCCCATATGTTCAAGATGTATGTTAAATGTGTTTAATGATAATCACGTTTGTGTTTGTTCAATATATGCGTTACATCACGTTAAAAACCGAATGTCACCGACACGACCCAATCAGATTAAATACGCACTTGTACGACCCAAAATGACAAAATACATCATAATACTACAATTAATGAAAAAAATACGTCATGTACATGTACGGTAGGCGGCTGATACACATAACAGTACTCATAGGAGTACTTGTGCTTTCAAACCAAAAAGATACGATATAATGGAATAAGACATCACACTTAACCGATTTGATCCAGAACTTGCAGTATAGTCCATATATATTAAAAAATGATGTATAATGGAAAAAGCGTAAAATTTAGACTATTATCGACGCGTTTGTGAATTAAAAACAATTTTAAAAAATTTTAAAAAAGGCCCAAAGTGCCCCGCTTTGACCTAAGAGGGGCGCTTTGCCCTTAAAACATGAACCGAAGCGCCCCGCTATGGCCAAAGCGGGGCGCTTTGGTCCGTCGTTTAACCTGAAGCGGAGCAGCTGTCTCCCCCATTTCATCACCAAACAAAACACACACACAAATGTGCGATTAGACACACTAGGGCGAAGATCTTCTTTTTCCAGATTTCAAACGCTATTAGGTACGATCGAACTTCATTTATTGTTTTGGTTCAATTTATATGTTTGATTTTGATTTGATTTGGGGGGTTTTGATCGAGCAGCTGGTTCTGTTTTTGAGAACGAAGAACCAAAGCGCCGCGCCGAGGCCAAAGCGGGGCGCTTTGGTTCATGTTTATTTTTTTATATTATTTGTTTATTATTATTTATTGTTTGAATTTTTTAATAATATTATTTGTTTATTTAATATTATTTGTGTATTTAAATTGTTTAATAATATTATTTGTTTATTATCTTTTATTTAATATTATTTGTGTATTTGAATTGTTTAGTAATATTATTTGTTTATTATCTTTTATTTAATATTATTTGTATTTAAACGTGCAGGGATGGATTCCGATCACGAGGAGGGAGATTGAGCATATGGAGGAGGAGGTATGTCCGTACATGTAGTTTGTGCAGGGGGTCACGGGCGGCGAGGAGATGCGCTAGGTTGCGCACCATGGAGATTGGGGAGCATGTAGGGATAGACTGGGACCTGCTGGAGACCGTGGGAGAGGCTGCGCGGACGCGTGATATAGTTGGACTAGATACTCCTTGGTCGCGCCTATTTCAGATAGCGATGGAGTACTCGTACCGTGAGCTTACGGTCGAGTTTCTTTCTACGTTTACATACGCGCCGCATCCGGCGGATTACGTGGAGGACCCGGATTTTCCAGTCCACGAGGTTACATTCCGTCTCGCCGGTCAGCAGTTTCAGATGAGTGTGCGGGAGTTTGCTGTCCATACAGGTTTGTACACAGAGCCCGAGCTTGATACTGATTTTTATACGCAGGGGGTTAGGGCGATGGACAGGCAGACGCTTATCAGTTTCTGGAGGGCCATTTCCAGGGTTCCCTTTGGGAAATCCTGGCAAAAGGCCACCACCATTAGAGACCCCTTGTACCGATACCTGCACCATATTATCGCGTCATCTATCGTGCCGCGGGGTACCAGCAGGGAGAAGGTCAACCTCAGTGGCCTTTTCTTTCTATACTGCCTACTTCGCGGCCAGCCCTGCGATCTAGCAGCCTGCCTGGCAGATTACTTTGCGAGTGCATACCGCCGCCAGCTCCGCGGGCAGCTGCACACTGGCTCATACGTCACCGCCATTGCACACTCGCTAGGGATCGTGCCCGAGAGTGATCCGGAGCTGTCCGATCCAATCCCGTCAACCAGGTTGGGCCGCGCGTCAGTATCTAGCATGCAGATCACCCGTACCTTTGATGTTGGTCTGAGGTTTAGGGGCGGGGTGACGGGCAGATTTGGCATGCGGAGGTGTTTGCCGGAGGTCATCCCGGTTGTTATTGAGCTGAGGGATGGAGTGTTAGCCCCTGCTCATGTTCAGGAGGTTGCTCGGCAGGCTCAGCTACAGGCTCTGGGCCTCGATCAGTACCCGGGCCAGCCTCAGGCTCAGCCTCAGGCTCAGGCTCAGCCTGTATTCGAGGATCCGGCTCAGGAGGAGCATGTCGAGGAGATCCCGGGTACCACCAGTTCAGCCACCTCCTGAGCCGCCACAGTACCCGTAGCACGTTTACGCTGACCTGCCTCCGGTAGCGCGTGCGGTGGCTCAGGACTTCGACCGGTGCCTCAGACGCCAGGCGCACTCATTGACTGGATGGTCCAGACGCTCGTTGCTCTATGAGAGCTCGCCGGGTTGCCTCCACTTCCCCTCCCACCGTCCCCACCGCACGAGGATTAGCACCTTAGTTTGTTTGTATAGTGTTTTGTTATGTATTATGTACTCAGTTGTACCTTTTTGTTTTGTATGTACAAACTGATATATATATATATAGGCCGGTTAACGTACAATACCTCTTATCCTACATTATGTACGCGATGCCCACAGCCGTACGATCTTCAATCCATCAAACGCGGGCAAAACTAATTTATATCATTAAATTAATCAAAAATAATATACATAAAACTACCGCGAAGGATAAAATCGATAATTTTCTATCAAAATCCCAGCAATTTCGTTCGGTACCTTCTTCTTCTCCAACCGACTCTTCTGCAAATTCAATATCAAACATGGGAAACTGGTTTACATATCATACTTTTGTTCGTGTAGCAGCTTTTTGTTAAAAAAGATTGTAGCAAAGATTCTTTTTTCCAAAACCTTTGTTTGTATATTATAATGTTATTTATTGCTCTGATGCAAAGTTTTTGGATTATTGCTCTGATGCAAAGTTTTTGGATATGATTACCCTAGTGGCTATGATGGTGATATGGGGGCCATCCTAATGTAAATTATGATTTCGCATGTTATTGAATTTTAATTCGCATGTTATTTTTTTTCTGGAATTTGATTAATTTATTCAAATTCGCATGTTATAATTTAATTTCGCATGTTACAAATTACATTTTTGGAATTTGAAAACCAACATGCGAAATTGGTAAAAAAAAAACATGCGAATTCATAAAAAATATCACATGCGAAATTGGTACAAAAAAAAACATGCGAATTCATCAAAAATTATCACATGCGAAATTGTTAAAAAAAAAACAACATGCGATTTTAAAAAAGCGGGAAGATGATCTGACGGCTGAGATTGAAGCGTACGTAATGTACGATAAGCAATATTGTACAATACTCTTTACCTATATATATATATATATATATATAGGGAGAAGATCATGCGAGAACCATATCTTATTGCGAGAGACCCGCGAGAACCAATGTGAACACAACCAAAAATGCCTAAAAATAGCTAAAAAATCACACGGGAATTTTTTTTTTTGAATTTTTTAAAATTTTTTATAAAAAAATCGCTACTTTTTGAAGCAAAAAAAAAAATTTAAAAAGTTTTTTTAAAAAAAAAAAAAAATTTTGGCTTCGAAAAGTAGCGATTTTTTTATAAAAATATTAAAAAATTCAAAAAAAAATTTTTAGATTTTTTTTAGATTTTTTTAGGTTTTTTGGGGGTTTAGTTTTAGCATTTTAGCTTGGGGGGGGGGGGGTTTAGGTTTTTTGGGGGGTGGGGGAGGGGGGGTTTAGGTTTTTTTTAGGTTTTAGTTTTTAGCATTTAGCTTGGGGGGGGGGGGGGGGGGGGGGTTAGGTTTTTTTTGGGGGGAGGGGGGTGGGTTAGGTTTTTTTTGGGGGGGGGGGGGGGTGGGGGTTAGGTTTTTTTAGCTATTTTAGGTTGTGTTCACATTGGTTCTCGCGGTTCTCACAATAAAGGTGGTTCTCGCATGAGCTCCTCCATATATATATATATATATTGCAGTTAATCTTCTATTTACATCACGTTGGTTTTGGATTGTTTACGCTTATTTCTTATGGCTTTCTGTACATTTTATTTAACGTGTTCGTTTAATTTAACAAAATAAACTAGGTTAACAGTTTATAAAGACGCACTTATATTTTATACGTTCTATAAAAATAATGACGTAAAAAAAACGTAATTATAAAACAACTATGAATTATATGTAATACTAATATTTTATAATAATAATAAAACTCAAATACAATTTTTTTCCTCCAAAAAACACTACAAAACTAACCCACATCCCACCTATTTCAAAAAAAATACAACACAAACTCATCTCTACTGGCCATTTGTCCTTTTTGCCTGTCAGACCTGTCTGTTGACTTATCACAAAGCGCCTCGCTTTGGCCTAAATAGACCAAGCCATAAATAATTCAGATGGGCCCACTTTTTTATTAAAACCTAAAAAGGTCCACGACCTCATTACCCCATTTCCAGCCCTCAACCACTGCCTACACCCTCCAGTCCTCCACTGCCTCCAACCACCGCCTCCACCTTCCACCCCCACCGTCTCCACCACAAACTCCACCTTTCACTACCACATCTTCAACCACCTCCATAAAAAATGTGATTCAGACAGTATGGCCTCCAAAACATCCACCTGCTGATAACTCCAGCCATTTTTTTCGGCGGTTGAAGCGATTTCGATGTACAATACGATTTTTTGATCTTTTTTTGCCCCATTTCGGGTTCACGGTCTTCTGAAATTCACAACGAGTCTGCTTAACGGGTTCACATATCTTCTGAAATTTTGCGATAGTTCTGCATCTACTCAGGTAAAAGAGTAATTAAACAACAAAGAAAAGATGGCAACAATCAAGCTTAAAGCTTAGCCTAAGCTTCCAGTTCAGTCAGTTGAGGTAATCTTACAAACATCAATGAACTTTTAGACTGCATTGTGATATTGTGTTCCCTGCAATGATCCAAAGATTACTTGAAAGTAACAACATATAATGAAATACAAATGAAAAGAGCATGGTGGTTAAACATGCATACCTCCTAGTAAAGCTGATTGCAGTCTGTGCATTGCCAGAACTCAATATTCATGTCGAATAAACAGTTAGGGATAACTGTAAGATTAAATATTTATTTATTTATATTTAATCTAGTAGCCATCATTATCATTTATATAATATAGATCAAAATATATTAATAACCTATTGATAATTAGTTGGTAATTGTTGATGGACCATATTACCCTTATTAACTAATTGGGTTTCCTCTTGGGTGTATATATAAGGAGATTATTAGAGAGGTAAAGGGTTAGACAGTTACACAATCACACAACCCTCATAAACATCACAAATCGTATCTCTCTCTCTCCCTAACCGATTCTGCCCTATTTCGGTTCATCACCATCATCACCTTACACCCTAAGGAGGAACCAGATCAAACTGACAACTATGTCGAACTCCATGGCTGCGTCTCTGACTGGATTCTCTACTGATGCAATCAAAGGTATGTTATACATGTTTTCCATTATGTTTAAACAGAACTGATCAACATATGGTATCAGAGCATATGTTGATAAATCAGTTCTGTTTTCGTATCCATCATTCTGGGATCATAATCTGGAAAACAGAATTTCTTGAAAGTTTATAAAAGACAAAACTGTTTTCGAGTTTCATGAGCCGAAATAACTGTTTCGGAAAATATGTTTGATAAATTGACTCGAAATCGTAATGGGAAAGATAATATCCGAAATTTGTTTACTAAAAGTCTAAAATTTCAGATTTCGGAACCCAGAATTGTGTTTTAATTTTTTAGGGTTCATCATAATGTTCTAAGAAATCTCGAAAATTCCATAAGATTTGGAATATAATTTTGGATTAGTGGGTGTTTTTACTGTTTTTTATCTGAATTTTATCTACTAAAATTTTCGAAAACTGTTAAAGAGATAATCAGTTATTATTTTCGAAATCTTTGATAAGTTTAGTTCAGCATTAAAACAGGAAACATTATCCCACAATCCCTTAAATTTCGAGTTTCAGTTATTATCACAATAAACAGCTGTTAACAGAGGATTCGAGACCATCAGACTACGACTCGAGACCATCAGATCTCGACTCGAGACTACAAGGTCTCGACTCGAGACCACAAGGTCTCGACTCGAAATCATAAAGGTCATCAAATCTTTACAACTCGAGAACAGAAGCTTACAACTCGAGACCATCAGGTCTCGACTCGAGACTACAAGGTCTCGACTCGAGATCATAAAGGCTCAAAACTTCACAACTCGAAACATCAGTCTCGACTCGAGATCACTGCGTTTTCAACTAAAGGCTTCATTCTTCGCCACTCGAGACCATGGTTGCGACTCAAGATCTCAGTACGGACTCGAGATCTCATAAAACATACTAATCAAGACCATGATTACGACTCGAGTCCAAGGTTGCGACTCCAGATCTCATAACTTAGTCGAGACCCAACTCGAAACCTCATTATTTTTTTTCGATCCGCGCTAACAGGTAGTTTGCTATTAAATACTTGGTTTTGTTCACACTTAATTAATTAATAAGAATCAAATAATGTTTTACAAAACCAAAATAGCTTAACTTGAATGAGCTTCTGATGTATTAATTCTGGCCAAAGCTGATTTAATACATCTATTTATTGTTCAAGTATTATAAAAGGCTATGTTGAGTATGCATTACACATGTGAAATGTCTTAATTCTGGCCAAAGCTGATTTAATTCATTTATGTTTAGCATGCTTGACAAGTGCATAACTAAAGTGATTGTCTCATTTCTGGCCAAAGCTGATTTGTCACGATTACTTTGCACACATACTTAAATGATTACACTTCTGGCCAAAGTTGATTTGTCTTCATTCAAGTAGAATTTTACTAAGTCTATTATTTTGATGTTAGTAATAGACATATCACAATCTCTTCACATAATGATCCTTATATTAATGATCCTTAATTAATTTTATGATCATTTCGTTTGTCTTATTCTTAGTACCCATAATTTTACTCACTATAATTTGCTTCTACATATATCTCATCCACTCTAATTCCTAAACCTAAAATGTTTGCTTTATTTAAAGTTTCTATTAGAATTAGCTCTTAAACTAAATCCTTGATTATTTCTTAAGACACGATAATCCTATTGCTCTCTTCTGATAAAGATTATAAAGAAGAAAATTAGAGCCTGATGATTAGGACAAATCGAACATGATGTCTCTTATGATAATCAAGAACTCTCTAACATAATGCTATCACTAAAGTTATTTTAGATTAAGTCTTTCCTAAGGCTAATCTCTTATATATGGAATAATCACTAGAACTCCTAAGATGCATGCCTTCTTCTTTTATAATTCTAATCTATAAAGTTAAGTGGTATATGTGAATACATAATAATGTACAATACCATGACCCATAAAGTTAAGGGATTACGCATGGAAATAAGTACATTTTCCAGTACATTACATATTAAGATTTTCACTTGTACAATTTGATGCCTTATAAATCAACTATAACACTCAAAAATACCAAAGTATAATGAGTGTGTTGATAAGCAACATATGTACAAAGAAATAAATGTTTGAAGCTGGAAAATAAGTTGTTACTCACTTTACAACCACTTAAAACCTTAAAAGAGGATTGTTCTAAGGTCCATAGACAAATTACAAGTGATAATTCCACCTCTAAGGTTCTTCAAGGGAAAATCTCACTGCATAATTATGTCATTAGACTAAACATAAGCAACGAGACTATCCATTATTCTAAAGAACAGTTGGTTGAATTAATTAGATAGTCACTTACTAAAGATATTTAAGTCTACTAATTATAATATTCCTATTAATACATGATTAGTTGACTCTAGTTTTTAAACGTTTCCTTACCAGAAGTTACCAAATAACTAACATGAGAGTTAGTGACAAAATTAAATGTTAAGGCTATAAGAACCATAATACGCAGTCTTCTAACAAAGTTTTTCGATACATTACATATTCTGATTATTAATCAGAGTACAGTATCATTACTTAGGCTATGTCATGAAGGTTGTGAGGTTTGCATAGTCAACATAAAGTCACACTTACCTTAAACTCTCATTTTATTTGTTCTAAACATCTGGATTGAAACATTATTAAGATAAAACTAGATGATACCTTACACTTTCACAACTTTTGTCATCATGCAAATGAAACATTTGACGAAAGGAAAATGAGACTTACAAATTTCATCTATTATAACCAAAATTCATGAGAAATCATGACATGGTTAATGAGGATGGTTTCTTATCTAATCTCATTCTAAGTGATTTTAAATCATGACGGTATAGCCCTAAATATTACTTGGCTTAAGGAATAAGTATGGGTCCATCATAAGTCATTCATTGACATTCATGGAACTTATTTCAAATGGAATATTCAGACACAATTCATTTATCATTTAAAAGACTATCAACTTGTATCTAAATTTTGTTGCATATGGCCCACGGTCTTATAAGAAATTTATTCATATATGTACTTAATAAGATTTCTATTAAATATGTCCCTAAGTTTCTTATGATATCTGGACATTAAAGAAATCAAATAAAGTCTAACGTATATGTGATAGGTTCCCACGTCACATACCTAATTGAAACTTCTCTTGTAGCATTCTAGAGATATTAAAAGATCAGTGGGAGCATTAAGTGTCTTAATAATAACTTGCAATAGTTGCAAGAGGTGGGGAATGAAAACTTTATATTACTTCAATTTACACCTCTTGTACAAGACACTGCTCCATCTTGACACTGTTCTATCATAACTTGTCTCCTTAAAATCTAATGCTACTCTTGCAAAAGTTTCATTGTTGCTTAATTGTGGGCACACTTAGATTTCTTACCTAAACCAACATAATCCTCAACAAGAAAAACTACAATGACTAACGTCATTAATATGTTTTCTCTATTAGAATTTGTTTGGTCGTTAAATATATGATCCTAAGCATGCTGAGTTCCTAAAGTTTTCTAAGGTCAGTAGGAGCAGTCAAAGTCCTTATCATGACTTGCAAGGAATACAAGAGGCGGGGGGAAGAGTGTCATTAAATTTCACTCCGAATTTAACTCCGATTACACCTCTTGTACACCATACTACGCCAGCTCTTACAAACTTAGAATCTTGAAAATGATAGCAACCTAATCAAGAGCTAATCCATAAAACTGAAACTTCTAACTAACCCAATAATCAACTCAGGAGGTCATCTAGGTTTAAAAGCCTACTAACTTTGATGATTACATAACCTCCCTAATTAAAGTTGAAATGGATTTTGGAAAAGTTTACTGATCCTATCTCTTCTAATTAAGCCATTAGTGTCAATCAATCTTCTGAATGGAATAAAACAGTTTTCTAGTAAAACTGATTTTGTGTGTTCGTATAACGTTTGGGATTTGATTGAATTACCTAAGAGTGTTCATAACCAAACCAAATCCTGATATAAACGTTAAGACACAAAGAAGCATGATTGATTGTCAAAGGTTATACTCAGGAAGAGATATATTATTAAAGAATCTTTATTACATATCTAACAAAAGATTTCTTTGAGGATCATCACTGTTCTAGTAGCTTATAAAAGTTTAAAGCTACATTAGATGAACATTAAAACAGTTTTCCCTAACAACTGGCTGACACATTTACATGTTCATAAAACAACTTGAAAGTTCTAAACTGAAGGTTAAAGAACACTTTATTTGTAAGCCAATAAAATCCATGTATGGGTTAATGCAAACATCATACTGTGATGAAATCTTAACGTAATTATTTTCATCAAAAGTCAAGTGGATTAATGTACCTACCTCAAAATGAGTAGGAGCAACTAAGATAAACTTGTCTATATAGATGATATTCTTTTGACAAGTAGATGTTACATAAGTCAAAGCATTGTTAACACAAACTTTGATATAATAGATCTCAGAGATATCTCTTACATAATAGATATCATAACATGTTGAGATAGACCAAATGGGACATTACTTCCGTTCCATAAGTTTAACATTAAATTGGTCCTTACATATGTAACAAACAATACAGCTCTCCTTTAGAGGATAATAGGATAAATGAGATTATTTCTTACGCTTCATTAATTAGAAGCCTTATGTAAGTTTAAGTCTATACTCGTTTAGATATTACTCACATTGCAACACACTAGATATGTCTAGATTAATGTGAAGCATTTAATAGAGTATTACAATATCTTTAAAAGAAATGAGAGGCTATAATTTAAAGAAGAAGTGAGAACTCAAACCGGTTTATTACTCTAACTTTGTAATATTCAAAGATGACAAAATGTAATTTTGGGTATATCTTTATGTCAGCAGACAAAACCTATCTCATGGAGGAGTCATAATGGACTGATATCAACAACCTAAGTTATAACGACATAATATAGTCACTAAATGTTGTTGAAAATTTATCAGTGGACTCATAAGTTTATTAACTCCATATAATTAATATATTGAAGACTTGTTGTGATAAAGTCAGCTACCATGTCTCCTTGAACAGTAACAGTTCGAGAGGTGCTGCATTAAATTTCGATACGCAATTAATTATTCGTTTATGAACGAATTGAGGAAACTAAATCTTTGTATCGAATGCATTCATGATATGCTTAAGGATCCTATAACTAAAGGTCTATTACCCATAAGTCTTATTAAGAGTGCTCATAAAAGAGACGGGTTTTAATTGATGACCATGTACAACTGCATATCGTACTATGAATGATTAACTTTTAATATTCCTCATCAGTTTGATTTTGTATGTCTCTAACATATGTTCTGCCGGTGTAATGACATATAGACAACTATAAATACAAATCAAACGTTAAAGGGCTTACTTATTTTGATCATAACTGTTAGGTTTTAAATTAAGGCTATAGTATGACTAATGGGGGTCCTGAGTCGCATAATGATTCAACGGCTGTATTTCTCTGCTATAGTACTTGTTTAAGACTAAAATGAGTATTAACTTCTGATCAGACTAATCTAATACTCATGATAAATGATTATTCGGCTAAGTGGGAGAATGTAAGATTAAATATTTATTTATTTATATTTAATCTAGTAGCCATCATTATCATTTATATAATATAGATCAAAATATATTAATAACCTATTGATAATTAGTTGGTAATTGTTGATGGACCATATTACCCTTATTAACTAATTGGGTTTCCTCTTGGGTGTATATATAAGGAGATTATTAGAGAGGTAAAGGGTTAGACAGTTACACAATCACACAACCCTCATAAACATCACAAATCGTATCTCTCTCTCTCTCCCTAACCGATTCTGCCCTAGTTTCGGTTCATCACCATCATCACCTTACACCCTAAGGAGGAACCAGATCAAACTGACAACTATGTCGAACTCCATGGTTGCGTCTCTGACTGGATTCTCTACTGATGCAATCAAAGGTATGTTATACATGTTTTCCATTATGTTTAAACAGAACTGATCAACAATAACTTGAAATCCCTTTGCTGCTTCAATGGCCTCTTCAATTGACAATGGTTTCTGGATGAATTTGCCATTGCACTTTGTGCACGTTGACATCAGTTGATCCTCACATATTTTCAACTCAAACTGGTTGAAGATCTGAAAAGTCGTGAACCCTTTAGATGTCGTAGATGCTAAGTTATCAAGAACCCAACAAAACTTGTTGACTCGTGAATATTGATTTCCTAATCTCCAAAACACTAATACAATGGTGGTGCTACGATGGTGAAAGGTATGGTGGAGAAAGGTGAATAGTGGTGGTAGTGGAGGTACGGAGAAGAAGAAATAGAGAAAAAAAGGGGAGATGGGTGGGGTGGGTCCCACTTTCTTTTAATACTATATAATTAATTAAATAGATAATTAATAACATTTTTTATTAGTAAGGGTATTTTAGTCATTTTACACCCAACTAACACCAAATAACTAACCCTCATCCGCGCCAGGGACTATCCGGGAACGAAATTGCAAAAGTTGGGGACTATAGCTGTAATTTTAAAAAGTTAGGGACTAAAGGTGAAAAATGGGCAAACCACATGGACTATCCGAGCATTTTTCTCAATCTATAGCAATTGGGATGTGAGTGCACAAAATGACAAAAATAACAACCTTATCTTTTAAATATGTGTGGGCACTCGAGTGGAAAAATTGAAAGTGCACTAATTTTAATGTTATTTTACTAATTTCGTGAAAATAACGTTAAAAGAGGGGGGTGGTTAATCATGAATCATGTGGTGGCGTTGATAGCCGAAAGACAAGAGAGTACATGCACTAATCGTCCTTTGTCTTAATTGCCGAGTGTTATGTGTCTTATGTCCAAAGCTTGATGCAAAACTACTATCGAGTCAGGGCTCTCATTGGAAGCAACCTCTCTATTCCTACGGGGTAGAGGTAAGGCTGTCTACATCTTACCCTCCTCAAACATTACCTTCGATGTGCTATTGGTGGGATTTACTGAGTATGATGATGATATCTTTTAATTGTAAAAGTAAATACAAGACTTATATGACGCACTATCGAATATTGTATTATGGTACTTAAACGAAATAGGTGCATATCATATTACATACAACGAATAAGGAAGTATAATCCAACAATATATGACACTATCTATTATTGTATCATGGTACCTAAACAAAATAGTACATTTTACAATATATACAACGAATAGAAAAGTTAATCCAACAATGAGTTAGGAATGAGTCACATTGCACGTTATATTCAGAAAACAAAATGATTTTGTTTTATAAGAGATAGGAAATGTGTCCATGTCACTGTCTCTGCCACCAAAGAGGATAAGGGTACTAGGGCCACCCTTCGGGTAGCGAGCTTACACCGTCACAAGTGTGAAATACAAGGGTAGTTTTGGGTTGAAGGATGGGCAACCCCTCCCTTTAGGATACTTATGAGTACTTTTGAGTTCAAATGAGGTGGCAACTTTTAATTAAATGAGGTGGCAACTTTTAATTGGATGGTATTGAGGGTACTTAAGATTGTGCCCCTAGTAACCTAAGGAGTTGATGTATGATCAAATGTATGGATACCTCTTATTCAAAGTCAAAGTATATCCCTCAAACTATGTTATAATATTGTTTCGGAATAAGTATAAGTGGTTGGATTTTTCAGGCTTCGCAACGGGCTTTTAGTCGGTATTAGTTCTGGTTCATTTCGTTATATGTTTATTTGTTACAGTACTAGTATGATATCGACGCTCGGTGTAGCAACAGAAAGAGATATGCTCGACAAGATATCGACACGTGTTCTACATCGATTGAAAACTACAAAAATGAATACGAGTACCGACACCAATGTTGTTTGGCTGGTATCGATTTGATTTGTTACCTATGTTACAGTACATGTACTCGCTATATGATCTAACGGCTACAATGTATCGGCAGGTCAAAGTCACTAGCGGTAGAACTTCCGACGAACATCACCATACACCCCCTCTATCTATCTATGAACCTCTCTTTTTCCTCTACACGAACACACAAACTCACAAACACAATAAAACAAATCTGATGAAAACCTACGACAGTGATAGGTGGGTGGTACGGTGGTGGGAGGTGGGTGGTGCGTTGGTGGTAGGTGGTTGTAGTGGTGGCAGGGGGTGGTAGGTGCGGTGGTGGTTGTGATGATGTGGTGGTGGTGGTGGTGAAGATGGAAAGTAAAGAGGGAAAATATAGAAAGAGAAAAAGGTTTGTGTGTGTAAGTGAATATAGGTGTGTGTGTATTAATAAAATGGGTAGAAGTATTTTGTAAATATCTTAAGCATAAAGAGTGGTATCTAGGTGTGAAATGGCTGAAATATCCTTGTACTTGATTGACTTATTGAACCTTGTGAATAAATTGGACTCAGACGGTTACATATTGAAACATCAGGTGCTCAGATAGTTAAAGATTTGAGAATTGGACCCTTTAAGTTAAAACCAATAAAACTCTGGGACTAAAAAAGAATTTACTCTTTATTTTGTAAGTACCTTGTAAATTAAATGCTGGTACCTTAGCTGTAATGACTGAAATGCCCTTCTAGTTAACATAATTCATTCAGTTGTATTTAAATTGGTGAAATTGGAGAGCAAAGGGGGCTTAATTGATTAAGACTTCAAAGATTAGATTCAATTATTTAAAATAACCTTACCAAATAGACTCAAATAGTAATTTACTCTAGTCAGTAAAGCCGTTTTAATGCTCCTCTAAAAACTGTCTTGTAATCCCCCTAAACATGTCTTCAATAACCTCTCTTTAAAAAAAATAATAACAATAAAATAAAGAAAACTAAAAACACCCTCTCTTCACCCTTCTCTTTCACTATCCTAAACAAATGATGCATAGTCACAATCCATATTAGGTTTTGAAATGACGACCGATTTACAAAAGTTCTCCTCGAAAACCAGCTGCATTGTATCACCCTTTTTGTGTCGTTATAAAATATCTTTAGTATGAATCTTCATTTTTCATCCATGTTTTTCGGATTTACTATATTGCATGATGAGCACACCCAATGATTCATCAGTACAATTCCTCTCTTAGTTAACCATCCAATATTAGTTTATTATCATCATCTCAATCATTGCTTTTAACATTTGGATGAATGTACGTTTGTTTTGAGCAGAGATGGTGCTCCGGGGACAGGCTTTGTGCTGCATTTCTACCATTCATGGCGGCCATAGCTGAATTCATATTGTGCGGCGTCTCTGGATGCTTAGATTTCCAGCCCGCAAATCGTTCTATTACTAAGAAGCTTCGTTTAGATCATCATCAGCTTTCTCGCCTTGCTTCTGAATCTAATTGTATGTCTTATTTTATATGCACTTGTTTTTGCTTCAATCTTCTTGACTTATCTCATCATTTTTCGATATTATAGCGTCTATATATATACGCTGCAGTTTCTTTTCCATTTTTATAGCACTTGTCTTGTTATTAGAATGATATGTTGTAATTTCACATATGCCTTGTGTTCTAGGTGATGTTAAGTTGTTAACAAAGATCTTATCACATTGCCAAAATAATATTCTACTTGAAATCGATCCAATGGCCCGGTTGAAGATATTCATCCAATTTCCATGCAAACCAACTTGCAAGGGGTCCTGTTTTCTTGGTCGAGTTCGGTTTTCGCAACATTGGTTCTAGCTTTGACAAATTATGTGACATTTTATTAAGTTAAAGTGCATGAGTTGAAAAGCTTTTAAGAACTACCTTTTACTAGGGGTAATGTAGATTAGTTGAACCACTCATGAGTTTTGGGATCAACTCACTAAAAACACAAGCAAGTTGAGCTCAAACAAGCTCAAACCTAAAAACAAGTCCGTTAAATAAATAACCCAAGTCTAAACTTCACTTATAGAGCTTGAGTAGTCACGAGCATAAACATGTCCTATTATTTATATAGGCCTCCATTATCCCCACATCCTTATATATTATTTTTACACACTTTTTCACTCTATCTCTCTCTCTATATATCTATGTATGTATAGAGAGAGAGAGATAGAGAAGAGAGATGTGGGAATATTAACTCTCATTTATATAACTTTAACTTAATATATATATAGTTACACACACAATATGTATTAATAAACATAAAGGCTATTATAAAAATGACTAAATAATATTTTTATAAATTATAACTATAATTATAAATAAATACACATAATGAATAATTATAGATGTATATAAATAAATTAAAAAATAATAAATGCGCCAAACCAAGCCGAGCTTAAAAACTACTCACGAGCTGAACTCAGGCTTTAGAAACAGAACTCGAAACATGCTCTCGTAAGTTAACGAAGCTCGAGGTTACGTCAAGCTCTGCTGATTACACCCACTACCTTTTACCCATTTTCTATGACCTTTTGCAGTTAATGTCAATGAAATTGAGGCGCTTTTCGAGCTGTTTAAGAGCTTAAGTTCCTCCATTATTGACGATGGATTAATACACAAGGTATACTTTCGAATTTTCATTAAAACCTCAGGGGAGAATCTTAGTTGGGGTCTACTTCAGAGTGTAAATTTTATCGAAAAAATTTATATATATTGAGTCCGGCCCCCTGTTTTTTCTTTAAAACTCCCCCACACACAAAAATTTAATAGATCAACATCTGCCACTAGAAAGAAATAAGTTACTTTGTCTTCCAACATCATGGTTATGCTTACTAATTGCATCATTGTCTAGAAAGAAAATGCTAACACATTGATGTTTAATTACTCTTTTGTAGGAAGAGCTCAGATTAGCACTATTCAATACCCCTCAGGCCGAGAATTTATTTTTGGACCGGGTAAATGCTCGATTAAAAACTTTAATTTTGTTTGTCCTAATTTTGCTATTCAATTTGCTTATTCATTTAAATCCCACATTACCAAAATGCTACTTTGTTTGATAGGTTTTTGATCTTTTTGATGAAAAGAAAAATGGTGTAATTGAATTTGAAGAATTTGTCCATTCTCTTAGTATCTTTCACCCCAATGCTCCTGTAGAAGATAAAATA
>JARYGA010007891.1:0-22616 GCA_030545235.1 Helianthus tuberosus | reverse complement strand
ATCCGGATGTTTCTAATTTGATTGTCGGGGAAATTGGCTCTCAATTGTATAATTTGAGCTAAAAGTTGGGCAAATGCTACATTTTGAGTAGCTAAAAGGGTCACATGTGACCACCTTGAGGATGCTTCTATTAAGGCCAAGAAATAGCGGAATTGTCCACACGGAGGATGAATAGGCCCATAAATATCCCCTTGGATTCTTTCTAAAAATGATGGGGTTTCATGTATCAATTTAGTTTGTGACGGCCGAGTTATAAGTTTGCCCAGAGAGCATGCTGCACATAGTAAGTCTTGTGGTAACAAAACTTTTAAGTTTTTGAGAGGGTGCCCGGTTGCACTTTTGATTATTCGTCTCATCATTATGCTACCAGGGTGACCTAGACGGTCATGCCATATATTGAATGTGTCTTTATCTAACAGCTTTTGGTTACTCACCATGTATGATTCGATAGGATTGATATTAGTACAATATAATCCAGAGGATAAGGCTTCTAATTGTTCAACAATTGTTTCTTTGCCATTTTTGTTTGAAGTAATTTGAAGATATTCAATATTATTTTCAGATATTGTTTTTAGGTGGTAACCGTTTTTTCGAATATCTTTAAAGCTAAGTAAATTTCTTATGGATTTACTAGAAAATAATGCATTATCAATAGTTAATTTGGTACCCGAAGATAATGTTATGTGTGCTCTGCCGGAGCCTTCGATAAGGTTACTGACACCAGATATAGTACTAATCGGTGTCTCTGCCGGAGACAACTCAAAGAAATATTTCATATCTTTGAGAATAGTGTTAGTACTACCGCTATCTACCAGACATTCATCACCAATAATAGCTCTACTGGAGCTAGCATGCATATTTCTTCAGGAAATAAATAAAAAAAAGTTAATTCAAGTGCGATCAATTCAAGTTTTGATAAGTTCGACATAATATCTACAAAGGAAAGAATAAGGCATTTTAAAAACAAGCCTTCCAATGAAATGTATATTGTATGAGAACTTCGGGTTCTCTTTTGCTAGAACTGCATGTTCTAAACTTTAAGTATGTTTATAAAATAGAGAAGGAAAATAAAGTCATTTATGAATTTTGTATCCTGTAATGTGGTTGTCTGGTAACATTATATTGGGTTAAATTTGGAATTCAAATAGTATCCCACTATATATTCGTACTAAAAAGTGTCATTCGAGAGACCGCCTATATATTCGTACTAAAAAGCGGGTAGTGAAACAAACTTAAGGTTAATGTGTTGCCCCCTATGTAAGCACGACCGTGATTCGAGAGACCACCCATTTTTCTCGTGTATCTTTGCATCGCAGGTCTGGAATAATATAAAGACAATGGTGGATATGGATAATGTTAGCGACACTTGGAACTCTATTTCGGATTGGATGGATCAGCACTCGAATTCAAAGAGGTTGGAGCAAGTAGTGTGTAAATTGGTGTTAGCGGCTTCGGTATAATTCATATGGCAAGAACGAAATAACCGGTTATTCTATCAAATTGAATATTTCGGCTAATCAGGTGACCGAGAAGATTAAAAATTCAGTTCGGCTTCGGTTGATGGGTTTCAAATACCAAGGTCATGTAGATCATAACACAACTCTGAAGAAGTGGCAGATCCCGTCAAGGGCAATGGATGAGGACCCGGGCTAAGGCAGTTCCAATGGAGTGCGTTTAGTTAGTCTTTAGTTGGTGTGGTCGTATTTTGGGTTGTGTTTTTTTCATTAACTGTTCGTGATGTTTTTCTGGTCGTGTTTGTTTCTGGTTTTCCAAGTCTTGGTATGCCAAGGCTAGCTGTGTGTGCTATGTCAGGCACACCTTTGTACTTATTGATTTTTTTATTATAAAATTTACCGGGGTGACCCTTTACCAAAAAAAAAAAAAATGTCATTCTAATTAAAAAAAATATTAGATCAAAACTAATATTAAATAATTATTATTGATATGTAATGGAGGACAGTTGGATCAAAACATTAAATAATAATTATTATTAACATATATATTTTAAAACCACCCTTCGGTTCTTTTTCCCATCGAAAACTCCAATAACCAAAAAATGTTTATATATATAAACTATGGGACCAAAGTAAAACTAAGTTTTCAATTCCATTTAGAAAATTCAAAATCACATGGATATTTAACATCCACATAATGATCCGTAAACTGAGACAAATTGCATGTTTACTAATACCTTTGGCGAGTGATAACTTTAGTAAAAACAAAGTTTTCAAATTCATTTTTCAAAACTACATTTATCCATTAAAGAACCCACATGGACTTTAGCAAAAATTAAAAGAAAAATGTATTCACATTTAGCCCACAAATATGAAACGTCACAAGATGTGCCACATCTTTGTGTTTATATTTACGATCCAAAAAAAAAAAAAAAACAAAATAATTTTCTCAACTGATGATGAACTTGACCAAAAGAATTATTAGCCAAAAATCTTTGTGAATTTCAATATATATTAGGCTGTACGGTATGGGGATCGGCTTTGGACCGTCGCCGATCCTACAGCCATGCCGCCCCCCAACGTCGGTGTCGTCTCCGTCGGTATTCCAACGTCCAGGACGGAGCAAATCAAGTAGGGCCCCCTTTGTTTGTTTGTTTGTGAATTAGATTTGTACATTATGCTTTAATACTTCTACATATTTTTGTGGCGTAGGCTAATCTAGGACCATCCTCCCATGCCCTCTAGTTTTGGAGGATGGACCATTCTTGGGAGGACTATGACGTGGCGCCTACGTGGCGGATCATCCTCCAAGAATGGACCATCACCATACCGTGTAGCCTTAAAACCCAAATCCGTAGGAAATTGTAAACCTATATGAGATATTTTCTAAGTTATTTGCTAACTTCACAAAACAAATTCTTAAAATATTGATGAACATATCATTATGGTTTCCATAAATAAACTTTTCCAACCAAATTGCCCTTTCCATCAAAATAATGGATATCAAGTTTCATGGATCGATAAATGCAGGTTGAAACCAATTTCAAATTATAATTAAATCATCTAGAATATATAAAGTTAAATTATTTATCCCAGAACACATATTTTTGGTCAGTTACCCAAATCAGTAAACAAAATCGACCGAACATAACAAATCGAAAACAACTTTGAAATCCTATCCGGGTTGATGACAACAAATATTATAATTGAATCCAAAATCAAACTTTGCAACTTAGTATTTTCAACAAACCACCTCAGAAATGGTTGGCGGTTGAGGACTGGCGGTTGAGGGCAATCGCCGGAGAAAGATTTCGGAAAGTTTTTCCTTTTTTCTCCTTCTGTGTGTGGCGGCAGTGACCGCTTTTGTGTTTGGGGAAAAAAATCCGGTGGAGTTGTATATAAATTGATGTATCTACTATTTGAGATGCAGACGTATACATGGTAACATATAATCAACATATATGAGAGATTGTGATGATGCGTACGAGGATTATGAGGGACTGAAGATTTATTCAAGATGTGTTATGGTCTGCGGATTGTGGCACTGCTACCCGTTGCAAGTTACAGCAACGATTTGTTATGATGGCCGGTAAATCTCAGCGGAGAGTCTCGTGCTGATAACGTAATAAAAACCAAAGAGAAATAGAGATAAACTGAATTCCATCCTTCATTCTATTCAACATTACAATATATAGAGATAAACATAACTATAAACCCTAAAGCCCATAAGTAATGGGTTGGGCCTAAAATGTCTGGTTTATAACACGTATATTAAAACTGAAGTGAGTTTTAGTTAGAAAAAAAACTTTTTTAAGGTATACTGATTCTTTGCTATCATTATCAAAACCTTGAAAATTAAACAAAGTTAAACCCTATATAACCATTCACATATAATTTGTGAAAACAAATTAAACTGATAAACAAACAGAAATTGCTGTTCCAACTGACTATTTGAGGGATTGAGAGATGGAGAAATTGTGGTCGGGGAGGAACAATTAACTCAATACAACAAAATCACATATCGGCGGGAATAGAGATTCCCTATGATTGGAGGAAATGGACGGTAAGGGAAATAGTGCCAGTTAAAAAATACGATTTTGCCATCAGTTCAAAATTTATGATTTTATCCCCACTTTAAAATTACGATTTTGCCATCAGTTCAAAATTATGTATTTGCCCCAAGTTAAAAATAAAATGACGCTTTTGCTGTAACATCCGTCAAAATATATTCCCTAAATCCGACCCTTTTTGAAAGATCCGAATCCTAGCATTTGAAACCACAAAATTTTTTCACGAAATCAATACTCGTTGGAATATTTTATCTTAAGTCGGTTATAAATATGGTTATTTATTTTATTTGTTCGATTAATTAAATTAATTAATAATGAAAGTCTTGTTTGTTTTTTTAAATAATAATAATAATAACCTAGTTAGTTAACTAAGTTATATATATAACCATTTTCTTTGGGGCATTATGAAAACCCTACACAACCAAATAAAGCAGCCAACACCTCCTCCCCCCTCGTTCACATCCACAGCCGCACCACAAACCCTGGACAAACACCCCCTATCTCCCTCACCTCTCTCTCGCTCCTGCTCCGATGAAGACCACCGGCGATCTCCGGCGCCCTCCTCTCCTTCTCCGGCTAACCTCCACAACACCCCTCCCCACCTTTGACCGTTTGAACGGCCGGCGTGGCACACGTCGGCGATTACAAGAGGAAAGAGAGAGCCCGAGAGGAGAGAGAGACCGAAGAAGTAGTCAACGGCGGCGAAGGTGTGTTATGGCTCATTTTCTTAACATACGTATCCTGACCAATATCCTGCCTTTATTTGTTTATTTGTGACCAGGATGCTGGAAGAGGATATTGCTAACATCTTGGGTGATATCCTGGAGTTTATTGAATTAACCACGTGCAGGTTAAAGGCTGAGACTTGCTAACGGTCAAGAGGACTTCTTCTCCTCAAGACTCGGACGAGTTTGTTGAAGGAGAGACGTTGAGCCCGAAAGACCAGGTCTACAACGTTCGATGAAGGAATATTCGCTGGATCCCGGAAGTTTAGGATAGTTTGTTATTTTATCTTTACTATAAATAGATGAGGTCGGATCAGTTTAAGTCACACAATCTCCACTTACACTCTCGCATACTTTCACTTTCTAGCTCATTGCAAACACCACACTTGTATTCAAGTTTCGTTGTAACACTTAGTCGATCCGTACCACATCCTGCACTGTATTCTGATATTTGAGGCAATAGAAGAACAAGGCAGCTGCGATTGTCAGCTCCCGAGGTTTTATGCCGGCGATCTAGATTGATCAAGGGCTTTCCTCGTACATCTCGTGTCATTTACTTTACTTTTGCTCATAGTTTGATCTTAGATACAGCTCTATATCCTGAGCCGTATCCTGAATATTGATTTTCTAAACAACTTAACAAGCACATTTTAAATTTGCTTTCTGGCACACTACCTCACTCTACTAATTTGATCACTTAATTGCTTCGGTAATTTTTGACCAAAACAATTTGGCGCCCACCGTGGGGCAAGTGGTGCTCTCTTTACTAAAAATTTTCGTCAAATCACTAATCGGCTTTCTATTTTCAAAACTTTTTGCCACATTGTTCATAATGGCCTCAAGATCAAACATGAGTTCCTCTACTGTGTCTGATATGACTTCTGCTACTGCCGGTCCGGTGCTTCCACCACCTCCTCCAAGGATGCCAGCCTCTACACGACCTCAGGATATTATCCCTACTCGCAGTGTTCAGGAATCCGCTCCCGTTCTAGCTTCTAATGATGAAATTCTTACTTTATTTGGAAGTGTGCAGGAACAAATGAGGCAGCAACAGGAAACAAACCAAATGCTTTTAAGGGAAATACAACTCCTGAAGTCAGGCTCGAGCAGATCTGCTGAAGACAATGTCACTCCATTACACCCTAGAGCGTTGAACTTTAGTTCAGCTGTGTATACTGAGGATAACAGGGGGAATATCGTGCCCAGTCTTCCTCAGAATCATACTCCTGAAATACCCTCCTCGGTCAGGATGTCAACCATGAGGAGCTCAGGATATGCTTCAGGATATGGGCAGAATCCTCCAACGGGTAACGTGTCAAATAATAATAATACTTATGCTACTAACAATAGTGGATCTTTGTAGGATACAGGTGTGGCATCAGCACTTACTAGGGAACTTCAAAAGTTGAAGGACATGATATCCAGTGTACCTGGGGTGGTCCAGCCGATCCCGGAAGTGTCCCAAGACAGCCATAAGATATCTCGTTTTGCACATCCTATCTGTGATGCTGAGATCCCAAAGAGATTTCAAACCCCCAACATGAAGCTTTACGACGGAACTACGGATCCTGAGGAGCATATTGCCCAGTATAGGGAAAGAATGGAGATTAACCCTATCCCTCCGGAGCTCAAGGAAGCGTGCTTGTGCAAGGGATTTGGTTCTACTCTAACAGGATCAGCCTTAAAATGGCTGTTAAACGTTCCTCCACACTCAATTACTTCGTTTGCTCATTTGGTTAATTTATTTAACAGTAAATTTTCTTGTAGTCGGAGTTTTGAGAAACTAACTAGTGATCTTTACAGGATAACTCAAGGACCTCAGGAATCCTTGAGGGATTACGTGAACAAATTCAGTCGAGAATCCTTGGATATCCCACATCTTGATGTTGCAACAGCTGTGCAAGCTTTTAAGATGGGATTACAAAAGGATTCTCAGTTTTATCAGGATCTTGTAATGAATCCTTGTAGGAATCTCGACGAAGCTCGTAACAGGGCTTTGAGATATATCCGTCTGGAGGATGACAGGAAGATGCAAGAAAGGATGAACTCATCTAACACTTATGAGTCAACTAACAGGAAGTCAGAATCCTCATTCAAGTCATATCGGCCTAAGCCATATGGCAGAAATGATAACAAGAGAGTGAATGCTGTCGAAGATGAGGATCCTGAAGAGTATCCTGAGTTGTCTGAATATTGCTTTTCTGTTAACATTCCTGAATTGATGTATGCCATGCAGGGTCTAGGAGACAAGGCTAGGTGGCCTCGAAAGAATCAACAAAAGGCTGACTGGAAAGATAAGTCAAAATGGTGTGCTTTCCATGAAGATTTCGGACATGTAACCGAGGATTGCATTGCTCTAAGGAAAGAAATAAGCTATCTTCTAAGCAAGGGATATCTGAAAGATCTCTTGGGAAGAAAGAAGAATAAGGGTCAGGATACTGAGAAGGATCCTGAGCGTGCAGCATCACCCCCCACTGATGCCAAGATAATCAACTTCATTTCGGGAGGATCCGACATTTGTGGGACCTCGTATTCGGCAGCAAAGAGACATGCAAGGGAAGCTAAGGCCGAAAGGGGAGACAAACCTGTCAGGATGACTACCCTCACAACTGACAAAGTGGTCACTTTTGATGCGGATGACAGAGATACTGTCTAGGATCCTCACCATGATGCTCTGGTAATAACGTTATATGTGGCTAACCATTTTGTACGCAGGATACTGGTTGATAATGGCAGCTCCGTCAACATAATCCAACTAGAGACTCTGAAGAGAATGAATGTGTCTCCAATGGATATTACTTCGAAGTCTACCGTGCTTGTTGGGTTCAGTGGAGAGGCTAGAAATACGGTGGGAGAGATAAAGTTGCCAGTATACGTTGAAGGAGTCAACTCGATACAACGTTTCTGTGTGATGGATTCTCTATCCTGCTATAACATCATACTGGGAAGACCGTGGATTCACGATATGAAGGCCGTGCCATCAACATATCACCAATGCATCAAGATACCTACCCCTTGGGGAGTTGTCAAAGTTGATAGTGATCAGCAGGAGGCGAAAGAATGCTACTCATCCTCGATGAAATCCTCAACCAAACCTAGTGCAGCATAGCAATTAAAGACGCGGGCCCAGGATATCGTGGAGGATCCGGAGCAGGATGTGAAGAAAATTATCCTAGACCAGGATAATCCCGATATTTCGGTGCTCGTGGGAACCAATATCCCTCAGGATATTGAAGAGCAATTAATTAACTTTTTAAAATGCAGGATGTCAACGTTTGCATGGAAGCATGAGGATATGACAGGCATATCCAAAGATATTATCACTCACAAGCTTGGAATTGATAAATCATTCAAGCCTGTGCAACAAAAAAGAAGGAAGTTTGCTCCTGAGCGGAACACGATTATCCAGGAGGAAGTTGAAAGATTATTAAAGTCCAGATTGATCAGAGAGGTTAAGTTCCCAAGGTGGCTAGCAAACGTGGTTGTAGTACAGAAGAAGAATGGGAAATGGAGAGTTTGTGTAGACTACACAGACTTGAACAAAGCTTGTCCTAAAGACCCATTTCCTCTTCCCCACATTGATGCAATGGTAGATGCCACTGTCGGGCATGAAATGCTGACCTTCATGGACGCATCCTCAGGATTTCAACAGATCCAAATGGAGCCTTCTGACCAGGAGGATACCGCCTTCATGACACCAACAGGTATTTATTGTTATACAGCTATGCCTTTTGGTTTGAAAAATGCAGGAGCAACATACCAAAGATTGGTAAACATGATGTTCAAAGACAAACTGGGGGACACCATGGAAGTATATATCGATGATATGGTGGTGAAATCTAAAAAGGCTGAGGATCACCTCCAGGATATCAAGGGAGCATTTGATATCCTGGATCAATACAACATGAAGCTGAATCCTGCTAAATGCCATTTCGGAGTGGGGGCAGGAAAGTTTCTTGGAAATATGGTGACAAAAAGGGGGATAGAAGCAAGCCCAGAGCAGATCAAAGCTATCCTGGACATAAAATCACCCTCAAATATGAAGGACGTACAAAGATTGACAGGCCGAGTAGCAGCTTTAAACAGGTTTATCTCAAGATCCTTAGAGAAATGCAAAGACTTCTATGATATCCTGAAGAAGAACAAAAGATTCGAATGGGGGGAAAAGCATGAAGCAGCCCTGCAGGATTTGAAACGATATCTCTCAACCGCACCTCTATTGATGAAGCCTGAAAATGGTGAACCACTATCCCTGTACCTTGCTGTATCAGGGAATGCTGTAAGTGCCGTTCTTATAAAAGACCATGAAGGTCAGCAATATCCTGTTTATTATGTTAGTAAAAGTTTATTAGATGCTGAAACTAGGTACTCTCACTTAGAAAAATTAATACTAGCATTAGTCATGGCATCAACGAAACTTAGGCATTATTTCGAGACACATAGGATACATGTTAAGACAAATTATCCTGTCAAAAATGTGCTTAGGAAACCAGAGATGTCAGGCAGGATGGCCAAGTGGTCGGTAAAGTTAAGTGCTTATGATTTAGTATATGAACCTAGAAATGCCATAAAATCTCAGGCTTTAGCTGACTTTGTGGCTGACTTTAGTAGTGACATTCAGGACGAGGTAGACCTAGAAGTTCAACAGTTAGGAGAATCCTCAGGATCCTGGACATTATATACTGACGGTGCATCTAATGTAAGAGGAGTAGGATTAGGAATACTACTAAAATCGCCACAGGGGGACATATTACCCCAGGCTATTAGGTGTGAATTTTCTGCTACTAATAATGAAGCAGAGTATGAGGCTTTAATTGCAGGATTAGAGTTGGCTAAGAGCATGAGTATCAAAAAATTGCAAGTATATGTTGACTCTTTGTTAATTACTAACCATTTTAATGGATCCTATGCAGTTAAGGGTGAGAAACTAATCGAATATCTCGATATTCTCAAAAAATTAGCAGGATATTTCGATGTTTTTATACTTGAACAGGTACCAAGGGAGGATAATGCTGAAGCGGATGCCTTAGCAAATTTGGGATCATCGATCAGGATACCTGAAGGGACGCAAATACCAATATTGCATGTCTTATATCCTGCAACGAATCCTCAGGATAAAGAAGTAGCTGGTATTCAGGATCCTGGAGCAGAACATCCTGAAGAGGATCCTAAATCCTGGACGGCTCCAATCATGAGATATCTCAAAGAAGGATACATCCCTGGAAATGAAAATCCTAAAGCATTTAGGATGAAGGTATCACGATTCACTATTATAAATAATATTTTATACAAGAAATCTCTTGCAGGACCGTATTTGAGATGCTTGGAGGATCCCGAAGCCAAAGAAGTACTTCAGGATATACATGAAGGGGATTGTGGTAACCATGCTGGGGGCAGGTCGTTATTCTCAAAAGTATTAAAGACAGGATATTATTGGCCGACGATGAGAAAAGATGCCGCAGAATATGTTCGAAGATGTGACGCATGTCAAAGACATAGTAACATACTGCATCAGCCGGCTGAACCGTTATATCCTATTGTATCCCCTTGGCCGTTTATGAAGTGGGGTATGGATATAGTGGGAAAGCTACCAAAAGCTCCGGGAGGAAAAGTCTTTATGCTAGCAATGACGGATTATTTCTCTAAGTGGGTTGAAGCAGAAGCATTTGTTCAAGTTAGAGACCAAGAAGTAGTATCCTTCATCAAAAGAAATATCCTGACCAGATTCGGAGTACCAGCCGAGATAATTTGTGACAATGGTTCTCAGTTCATAAGTAAGAGGACTACTGACTTTTGCAAGAGTTGGGGAATCAAAATGATTACGTCTACTCCGGTACATCCTCAAGCAAATGGACAAGCAGAATCCTCAAACAAGATAATTGTCAATAACTTAAAGAAAAGGCTTGGAGCCAAAAAAGGAAGATGGGCAGAAGAACTACCCTTTGTTTTATGGGCTGATAGGACAACGGTAAAAAATGCAATAGGCCAAACCCCGTTTTCCTTGGTGTTTGGAGCAGAAGCAATGATTCCAACGGAAATGACAATACCTACTGCAAGATCTACCTTAAGTGATCCTGAGCAGAATCCTGAAGCCTTGAGTCAGGATTTAGACACTATAGATGAAAAGAGAGATGCGGCAAAGCTAAGGATGGCAGCATATCAACAGAGAATATCCAGGGCATATAACAAGAATATTAGAACCAGAAGATTTAAGATTGGAGATTGGGTGTTAAGAAAGGCTTTTCAGAATACTACTAATCCTGCCGATGGCAAGTTAGCTCCAAAATGGGAAGGACCATATGAAGTTGAATCAGAAGCAGGGAAAGGAGCATACAGACTCAAGAATATGGAGGGGGATATGCTACCGAGATCTTGGAATGCTATACACCTTAAGCTCTATTTCAAGTGAGTTTAGAATTTTATTTCTAACTCAAGATGGTATGAATTCTACCTTTTTTAAATATGTTTGGTTTAATTTGTTATTTGTAATCCAATACTGACTTAAGCATCGGAGGGGTGTTAGCCAAGCTAACACCCACCTTAGTTTACAATTGTTTTGCAAGATATGTTTCAGGATATAGCTCCAGGATATGTACTCAGGATAACTCGAAAGATTAGAGGATTGGCCCCCTCTCTCACGTTTAAGGGATATTGATCCCTTCACAGGTTTAAAGGTATTCACCTTTCTTCCGAATTGGGTTTAAACACCCCGCCTGGAGCGCAAGTTATTCAGGGATAGTTCAAGGTGGCGGGACCAGTCCATGTAAAAGTGGCTGACAATTTCGTTACTGTTGGCTATATCCTGAATCCTAAAGGTATATGAGGATTGATCACCCTCTCTCACGAAAGGGTATTTTCATACTCTCTAAGGTTTAAAGGTTTTCACCTTTCTAAGTCTTGGAGTTTATACACTCCCGCCTGTAGCGCATGAAAATTTGGGATTTTCCCCAGGATACAAGGGATTTATCTCCAGTACATCCTTGGGTTTTACCCTTGGGACGTAAAAAATTGCCTATGCAATGGAAACTGACATTCAGTAGATTTCTAAAGTGTTTGAAGACATTGTACACAGGGGACATCCCTGCCAAGATGGTGATGTAAAACTAAAAGGATGAGGCTCAGAACTAATGCACTAAGTACCTTGCACAGGGGACATCTTCATTGGAAGAGTTGCAAAGGGACTGAAGTTTGGTAATAGGTTTATACCCTATTTCTGGTATGATCTTTCCTTTGTAAACATCGTCTAAGTTTTTAGTAACATTGTGTTTTATAAGAGGATAAGTATCCTGATATATTCTCAAAGTCTTTTTCAGGATATTTGATTAGGGTGTTTGAAACTAATACTAGTGTGATACTTTAATCATTTAAATATTATCAAAACTTGGTTTTGAAAAGATAGACTATTTTTCACTTTCTAAAGAAATTTTTACAAAGTTGAAGGAACGTTTGGAAGTTCTATCTAATAAAAGGCTTTAGCAGTATATCGCTGAGCATACTGATCAGGATATTTTATAAGATAACAATACAGAATCTTTACAAAGCTAAGACTCACACTAAGTAATGCAAGGTAACAGAAAATAAGTCAAAAGATAGTTATATTATTAACAAGTCAAAAGTTGTGCTTTTGGTTTCGCCTCAAACCAAGGCCCATCCGCCAAAAGCACGATCAGTTTTTACCATACTTGTGTAACGGTTGCAGGATCTATCTCAAAACAGGACCTGTCCACCTACAACCGTTACTACGTTCAAAACAAGTTATACTAATCGATGACCAAGGGCTTCATCCTAAAACCTAGGACCCATCCACCTTTGGTCATCGTATTGTTCTAATGCAGGAAATATAAAATTGTTCGAAGACAGGAAAAGTAAATTGTTTACACAACCACAACCACGAAATTTAAAAATGGGCTCCGGCCTTGGCACGTATATCCATCATCGCCCATTTCGCCGCCTAAGAAGCGGCACCTTCTTGATCAGCAACCTCCTTGCCAGCATTCGCCCCAGCATCAGCCTCAGGATTCTTCTCGGCATCATCATCAGCATTGGCCACCTCCTATGCCGCCTTCGAAGGCTCTTCACCTGCATGCTTTGCAGGATGAGCAACGGGATGACCTCCAAGATCCTTTAGTTTCGCCTCCCAAGTCTTTACATTCCAGGAGGGGCATTCAAAACCCAAATCCATGGCCTCATAAGCCATCCTTATCCTGGCTTGGAGAAGGGAGACGACCACGGATGCTTTGAGGCTATCCCGGTATGAACTCATATTCTGCTGATATTGAAGAAGGGCGGCATCTAGCTTGGCTTGAGCGTTCTCATTTTGTGGAGGGCAGCTTGATGTTCCTGAGTCATTGCCTTGTATTTGTCTTCATAATGCTGGGATTTGGCAGCCGCAATGGTTCCTTGGTCAGCTATGGTGGCTTGAGCTTTCTCCAGCTGGATCTGCAACATCTTGTTAAGCCCGCAAGCGTCTTCGTATAAGTGCATAAGACGATCCAGACCCTATCGATAAAGACACAGGTATTAATGTAAAAAATAAGCAGGATAAGGACTAACATACTTGTGCAGGATATCGAAAAGAAAATTCTACCTGTTTGAGGAATGAGGTGGCTTCGTTGAACTCATGTTTCAGAAACAGCTGGGGAGTCCGTCTCCTTTCTCTTCCGAGAGCTGGATGCCCGGGTCCTGGATGCCGGAGGGCCTTTGGGAGCAGAAACAGTCTTCGAGGAGGTAGGCTTTGATGTAGCAGACGGCTTTGGCTTGGATTCTTGTTTGGAGTAGCAATCCAACTCGTCAAGTTCGAAACCTTCAAGGTTGACGACTGGTACTACACAAGGGAAGATATTCTTAAACTAATCATACTTTTGAAAAGAAATCAATATATGAGAATGTGCTTACCAGACATTTCTGAGCTTGATTTTTGGCTTGAATCTGTAAGAGGCAGGGAAAAAGTTCTTTCACTGGCAGGAAGACGGTAGATTTCCTTGATCTTGGATTCGGATTCTGCACTGGGAGGCACTAAATCTCTGAAATTCGCTGCATAAAAACATCAGTCCGGGATACAGTTTGAAGATACAATTGGGGATATTCCTAAAACCCTAAATCCTACCCTTGGTTAACTATTTAACCGGTAGATCGAAACCCTTATCAATAGAGTCTCTTTTTACGAAAAAGAATTTTCGTCGCCATCGATCCTCGTTCTAGGTGGCTTTAAGAACCAGAGGGTTCTTGGTGGTAGAAAACAGAAGAAAACGGTGATTGCCGTGGGATCTCAACCGGTATGCTATAGGGAGATCTTCGATAAACAGGTTGGGAAAGTGACGAGACTTGATTTGATCCAGCACTATCAAGACTCGCCAGACCATTGGCATAACCTGGGCGTAACTAAGGCCGGTGAGGTCGAAAAAGCTAGAGATAAAGGGAGGAAACGGGTACCGGAGTCCAAGAGAGAAAGGATAAGCGAAAAAACAAACCCACTCGTCGGATGATGCGTCCGATCGGGCTTCCTGGTCAAAGGGGCGAAAGACCGTTCCGGTGGGAAAGGCACCGGAATCTTTAAGAGCAGCGATGTCGGCATTGTTGAAGCAGCAGATCTCCTTTGTTGGATCGGCGATGAAATTTTGACTTATGAGGGTTGAGGTTGGTCGGTCCGATCGGGATTTCGTTCGTGGTGCCATGAAGAGTATTGAGTAAATTAAGAGAGATTCAAGAAAGAAGGATAGAAAGGAAAATACCTGATGATTCGCTTGCAGATAAGGATAACCGTGATAAGGAGCCCCTCGGTTAATATAGGATGAATATAGGGGGGTAAAGAATAAATAATGCTTTGGAAGTTGCACCGCTGTCATTTCAAGAGTCTAGTCATATTAATTGCCTTAAGTTATGAGGTGAAACTTTTGAAATATATCCGTTGGATTGGTATCCCAACCGATATATTTGGGGACAATTGTTATGGCTCATTTTCTTAACATACGTATCCTGACCAATATCCTGCCTTTATTTGTTTATTTGTGACCAGGATGCTGGAAGAGGATATTGCTAACATCTTGGGTGATATCCTGGAGTTTATTGAATTAACCACGTGCAGGTTAAAGGCTGAGACTTGCTAACGGTCAAGAGGACTTCTTCTCCTCAAGACTCGGACGAGTTTGTTGAAGGAGAGACGTTGAGCCCGAAAGACCAGGTCTACAACGTTCGATGAAGGAATATTCGCTGGATCCCGGAAGTTTAGGATAGTTTGTTATTTTATCTTTACTATAAATAGATGAGGTCGGATCAGTTTAAGTCACACAATCTCCACTTACACTCTCGCATACTTTCACTTTCTAGCTCATTGCAAACACCACACTTGTATTCAAGTTTCGTTGTAACACTTAGTCGATCCGTACCACATCCTGCACTGTATTCTAATATTTGAGGCAATAGAAGAACAAGGCAGCTGCGATTGTCAGCTCCCGAGGTTTTATGCCGGCGATCTAGATTGATCAAGGGCTTTCCTCGTACATCTCGTGTCATTTACTTTACTTTTGCTCATAGTTTGATCTTAGATACAGCTCTATATCCTGAGCCGTATCCTGAATACTGATTTTCTAAACAACTTAACAAGCACATTTTAAATTTGCTTTCTGGCACACTACCTCACTCTACTAATTTGATCACTTAATTGCTTCGGTAATTTTTGACCAAAACAAGGTGGTGTCTCGACAGTGAGCCATGGTTCTCCCGGTAAACTTCTCTTTTTTTTTCTTTCCCTTTTCTTTCATTCTCTCGTTTCTTTTTCGGTTTCTTAATCGATGTTAATAATCGATGATGATATGATGAAGACGGTGGTGGCATAGTGACGGCAGTGAGCCGCTGCCAGCAGCTCTGGTTTCGGCCTGGGTCGGGTTAGTGTTCGGGGCTTGGTTTAACTCGGGTTCACGTTGGCAGCCCCAGGTTACGTTCGACTCAATTTTAGTTTCGGGTAGCGAGTCAGTCAAACCGGTTAGACTTCATGTTCAGGTTAGAATCCGATTCGGGTTTTGTTTGTTTAAGTTTCAAATTCGAGTTAATTCTAATCGAGTTCGTTGGTTCTGTTTCAGTTTTGGTGCGGATTCGGGTCTCGGTCAAACCACGGTCAACAGTCAGAATCGGGTTGGGTCAGCACCGATCAAGTCAGTCAAATCGGTTGACTCGATTCAGTCTTATTTGGGTTGGGACAACGGGTTAAACACGAGCCTTGGTATAATAATGTCACGAATATTATTTATATATTGTATTATTTATATATCAACTAGTATACTCTAAATTCCAATTCAATTCCTCCGTCATAATTCCGTTTACTCATGCACCATCGTTTGCCCATATAGGGTGACCTCGGTGTTCCATCCTCCCAATCTCATTCACTCGTCAACACTTGGATAATCGAAAGACTTAGCAATTTTGTGAGTATACTCGATCCCATTTTACTCTTTAAACACTTTGGGATGCAAGATGTATTCTATATTTAAGCAAACTTGAAACTATTTGAATCACACTCTATCCATATTTGAACATGAAACTATATGATGCATGTTAATCTCGTATGTTATGTTAAACTTTTCGTGTCTATATGCTCATTAAGTTTGTACAAGCCTGCCTTAACAATTATAGCGCTATAGGAGTAATGCACCACCCACTAGTCTCCGGGTATTGTTAAGTTAAACATGTTACATCCCGTTATTCTTAAGGATAGGCTATTTTAACGCATTGGATTCTTGGGTTTGAACATATACTTGACATCGTTTCAACATACTAGTAACTTACATATTGTGATTCATGTTGGATACGAGCCGTTAGACTATTTTAAAACTATTTTTATTCTATGTATCAAAACTTGTATACTCGTCTTTGCTTTTGCATTGAACTCTATTTTAATACATATTGCAGGTTTGATAGTCAAGATGATGCTAAGTGAAGAAACAAGATTTAGGTGGACTTAGAAACACACTTAGATTAATCTATCTTGTTATGTTATGATTGAAAACAATGTTGTTCTTTATTTGGATTCTTGAACAACAATTTTAGTATTTAAATGAAATACTAATTTAATTTATATTGTCACATAGTATTATGAAGTCTCTTCCAAACTATTTCATCTCATCCCGATGTTTCCGCCATCGGTTGGGGTGTGACAGATTGGTATCAGAGCCATAACTATACGGAATTAGGAAAAGTAGGAATGCTTTTACCTAGTCGATAGTTTTAGAGCTTATTCTTATGCTTTGCTTAAAGCTACATGCATGCTACTTTATTTGCTACTTATTTATTCTCTTTTGATCTTTTAGACATATACGATACTTATGTGCTAATACTTGATATGCTACTCTTACGTGTTTTATTATGTGTTAATATTTGTTTCCGTATTCCATTCTTTATGTGCTATTCTTGACATGTTTATACTTGTATGTCTAATCTTTAGCATACACTTTTCCTCTTGCATTTTACTCGATTATTCTAAATCCGAAAACACTCATATTTTACAAACGAGACGAGTTTACCAAAATAGGCGTGAAACCCACAATTTGGTAAACGAATCTCATCCCGCTTGATTCTATTTTTGCACGACATTCACCATTAAATTAGTAGTGAAATCCACATCATAATGGAAATTTCAAATTCTAGTAGACCCTCGTCAACATGTTGAAATTTAATTTAACCCGATGAGTACCAACCACACTTAGGGTGTGAAGTCGTCAAGTTAGGGGTGAAACCCGCATCTCGTCGACTAGTCCCACTCCTTGATTTTACAAATCCCGCCAAGTCTCGAATTTTTGATTGAATTGGAACGTGTAGTAACCGGAAGGGTAAATACCGTTAACCGACATGTCGGTGAGAGTATTTCACCTATTAGGCCAAAGCATGTTCTCAATTTCAAAAGACCTTTCGACCACCTTGGTTAGTCAAAGTTCTGTTTTGGAACCATCTAAGTTTCTTTTTATCAAATTTAAGCTTTATTATTTTCGATCTTTTATGATGAAACTCTCTCTTGTCAATTTTGAACCATTTTTGAGATTTCACTTTTGCGCATACATCATACTATTACTTTTCATACGATTATACATTGTTAGCATGCATAATTTCACGTAATTTTATTTATACTTTTGAAACAATGAGTGGAGACATATCATCAAGATAGAAGTGATTTCCTTACCTTGACGCTTAACTCCGCTTCTTTTCTCATTTTATAACAACCTCACCAATGGATTAGGGGTGATTCCCTTACCTAGGTGATCGTTACCTATACTTTCCTTTTAATAAACTATATTATGTAAACACGATCAGGTTTATATCTAAATCGTTTATCATTACAAATCTCTGATTATTTCAAAATGCGTTGTTTATATAAACGAATTTCTCATTCCACAAATCTATTTACATATCACTGACACACACAAAATTCTTAGCTTTTACCATAAACACTTATTCTCCGATATTCAAAAATTTCACGAGATGCTACTCATCAACTTAATCGGCCCAACAAAACCATTGCCCACGAAATTTCATATCCAACATAATTATTAAAACACGCTCATCTCACATCATTAAACTAGAGATTTTATTTTCAATTGAGAACTAAACCAACTTTTTCACACATACCTATAAAATATTACAAACATTATTCGATCATTTACTAAAACTCCTTTCAAAATCAATAAAACATTTTATTAAAAGACGCTTCCAACAATAACTAAGTTCATATACCAAATCCCTTTTCTAAGGATCAACTTTTTCACAAAAATCTATAAACTTCAAAATTTCTAATACAAATTTACTTAAAATGATGCAAATTTACGTATCCTTAGAACTTTTCAAAACCTCACTCGCTACGTCAGTTAAATTTAAAACACGTGGGCAAGGAAATTCTTCATAGGAACCGACAAATTTTCAACTATATCAGTTCTTTTAAAACCATAGTAGCATTTCCATTCGTTTACAAAATTCACATAATCAATGGATGTTTTATACTCCCTTTACCTTCACGAACTAGATTCTACATTCTATGACAACTCAATCTATTTTAACTTCAAGTTTTGCTCAAACAACTGTATATGCATGTCGCAACCCCTGGCCCCTATCTCCTGGGATCGGGCGGACGCGAACTCAGATTAAGTGGTATCATTGATTATCATTATTTGGCAGCGGAATTTACATCAGGACCGTAGTTAGGAAATATTTTATTAGAGTAAAATACCACATTTTTATATTAATAAACATATGGGTAAAACCCAAGTTTCTATTACAAACATGTTTATAGGGATAAACCCTAATTTATTGAATTTAAAACATCGTATTTATTTAGGTAACTTTTATAGCCACATTTTTCCAAGCCTTCAGTGCTCTCCAGCTAGCTTCTATTTGGCTTTCACATTTTGTAACCTGAAACACGTTTTAAAAACATTTGTCAGTGGGAAATACTGGTTAGTGAATCCCAATTTAATCAAGAAGCATTTTATCCTTTAACAATATTGAGAGCGATTACAATGTTTATATCTACACAATTACTCATTCAGTATTGCCAATCCTGACTGGTGGGTCATATTACACATTGGCTATCTCGTTGTCCAATGGTAACGTGTTCCACATTTTGTATACAAAACCCCAACATACCAGCAGTAATTGAAGAACCACAAAGACTCAATCACTGCTAATCACATTATAAATTATTTAAGGTTTTGTAAAAACATTTTGTAAAAGGTTCATGTCACGGCCCCCGCCCAGTTGCCAGGTCCGAAAGCCGCGGGATAGAAAACCCGTGGTATTGGTAGTTGATTTGGCAGCGGAAATTTTAACAGGATCGTTTAAACTGAAATCACCCAATTATTTTATTTCAAGTTTCGGGACAAACCCCGTGATTTACAATAACGGAATTTCACTGGGAAATCCCTTGATTACAAAAACATGTTTATTTATTTACTGAGCCACTTCATTCAAGTTGGAGTGCTATGCGGCACTTTTCCTTGTTCACAGTAAATCACCTGAAACATGTTTAAAAAGATTTTATCAGCGGGAAACTACTGGCGAGTCATTCAATTTTATACAAAAAGACACCTTGCTATAATTTACAGCATTAAGAGTTTTTACATTTGCTCCTATCTTATAATTAGCTGGTCCAGTTGTAACTCGACCGGATCTATGACTGTGGTCATATCACTATTGGGTCCTGTCACCCAATAGTGACGTATATCATGATTTAGGCGCGCCCACCTAATATCTGATACTACAGCAGTAATGTGCACAATACCTCACTTACTGCCAGTAATTAAAGAATTGCAAAGACTTAATCACGGTAAAATATAACTAAAAATATTTTGAGATTTCAGGAAACAGGTTGATAAAATAAGAATGACTCACATTGCAAGTTTAAACGGACAGAGTCTGCCTACTGATTAAGCTTGGTAACCTAGTTAAATAATGCAAACGAAACTAGGTTAGTAACTTAATACAACATTTACGATAATTTCACGAAATCAAAACCCTCACGACGAATGACAAAGTATAGCCCGAATTCAGGAAGCACTTAAACATCCATCGGATCGGTTTCAATCGATCGGACATTATATCGTAGCAGTGATCGAGTTATTACCAGTTATCGCAGCAGCGTTTTGACACTTAAATTGAAATTTCGAACATAAAGGAACCTGTCTTAGTGAAAGTTTTCGAGCAGACTGTAAAGGCCATGCAACGTCCAATTTATAGCTGAAATTTAGGTCTCTCGCGGCTCGCGTAAACCTGAAGGGAGATCCTTCGCGGCCCGCGAGGGCCACCCTAGCTACGGCTAGGGCTGCCGTGTCATATCCTAGCCTCGCCAAGTTTGTGACACGTGGCCTTGAAGCTTATCCGGAGATCCCTAGGTCTGTCGCGCCCCATGAAGACCTTTCTTAAATCTTTCGCGGCCCGCGAGCGAACCCTAAAATTTGATTTTCTTGATTTTTCATAAAAATTAGGGTTTTAGGGGTTCGGGGTTTTACTTACGGAGTGTTTTAGGATATTTTCGTGCAGGTCCTTACATCCTCCCCACCTTATTTAAAATCTCGTCCTCGAGATTTATTGGAACAAGTAAGGATATTTCCGCTTCATTTCCGATTCCAGCTCCTATGTGTACTCAGGTCCTCTTTTCGAATCCCACTTTACTTTGACTAGCACCAATTTTTTGTGTTTGAGGTGCTTAATCTTTCTGTCTTCTATTTTAAGAGGTTTCTCAACAAATTTCAACTTTTCATTTAACTCTATGTCTTGAAGAGGTACTACCAGTGATTCATCAGATAAACACTTTTTAAGATTGGATACATGAAACACCTCATGTACCCCGGCTAACTCTTCTGGTAGTTGCAGTTGATAGGCAACCGGTCCTATTAGTTGGGTAACGGTAAATGGTCCTATGTACCTTGGACTCAACTTTCCTTTCTTACCGAATCGAACTACCCTTTTCCAAGGAGAAACTTTCAACAGTACTTTGTCTCCAACTTGAAATTCTAACGACTTATGTTGATTGTCTGCATAACTCTTCTGACGGCCTCGAGTCGTTTTTAGTCGTTCCTTGATTTGATTTATCTTATCGGTGGTTTCTTGCACAATCTCGGGACCTGAAAATTGACTTTCTCCTATTTCTGCCCAACATACTAGAGTTCGACATTTTCGTCCATACAGTGCTTCAAACTGGGCAACATTGATGCTTGTATGATAACTATTGTTATAGGAGAATTCTATTAAGGGTAGGTGGTCATCCCAGTTTCCATCGAAGACTATTACACATGCCCTGAGCATGTATTCTAGGGTTTGGATAGTCCTTTCACTTTGTCCATCTGTTTGAGGATGGTATGTAGTACTTAAATTTAATCGTGTCCCCATTGCTTCTTGGAAACTTGTCCAGAAATGCGAAGTGAAACGACTATCCCTATCTGACACAATGGAGAGTGGGACTCTGACGGGTGGTCCATAGGACAACCCTTAATGATGTTAAAAGACGGATTTATCCTTCACTTAATCGCGTAATTATCTTGAATTAGATGACTACGGTTGCTCATGTTTCAGGTGCATTTCGGGAGCTAAAAAGGGATAAAACGCAGCTTTGGATGGTTTGGAGATGAACGGGTCGTGCATGGAATGAATGAAGAAACAAAACACACAAGTCAGGGTGCCACCGTCACCGTAATTTACGGTGGCCCTGAAACTTGCCTGAATCCCACCGTAACTCAGGAGACACTCACCGTAACAATTCTTGGTTCACCGTAATTTACGGTGGTACCGTAAATTACGGTGGAGGCTGCGCAGAATTCCGTAACTGCCTCATTTATTCAGTTTTTGGGGTGTCTTTTCACATATCTCATCATTGGACAGTTTCTCTGCACTTTGGGGGCGATTTTGGCTAGTTCTTGTTGGTTGGAAACAATTCTAAACATTTGGTGCTTGTTTTTTATTCTTATGAACTTGACTTTTAATGTTATGATGGTCAACCGAACAATGTCCGGCTAAACTTGTGGTGATCATCTTAGGTGAAGGTTTCTCTAAACTTTTGTGTGTTTATTCCGTTATTTCTAGAATGATAACTCGTGTTTGCTTGATTATCATGGTGTATGCGTAATTGTTTGTAGCTTGTTAATTGATAGTGCAATTTCTAGTCTCAATCGTACGTTCTTGGTGCCGTTGGCAATCGAGATATCACAGGAAGGGTTAGGGTTGGTTATTGATTAATTGATCATCGGGAAACAACCTTGCGTTCATATAATCCGAGTACTTTGTTCCCTTTTATCACTTCGATTATTTATGCACGAGTTATGTCTATGTAACTCTTTCTAGTTGGAATTACACACAATTGTTAAAAGAAACTGAATCCTAAGATGGTCATTGTT
>JARYGA010007890.1:0-45852 GCA_030545235.1 Helianthus tuberosus | reverse complement strand
AAACGGGTCAAATTTTGGTAAAAGAGTAATAAGCCGAAGGCTTAAAGGTCTTAATTTTTATCAAGCCGGATGTCGGATTTTAACTCCATATGATGGAGAATCAAATTACAAACATGTAGGAAGAAACGGTAGGTTAAACGGATAAGCGGTTTGAAAGATACGAAAGATTTCGTATCAAATTACGACGAATAGAGAATCAGGATGCAGAGTCCACCGTAATTTACGGTCCCACCGTAAATTACGGTGGAGTTAAATTGTTTACGGTGTAACTGGTCTGATTTACGGCAGAAGAATGGAAACCCAGGGGCCACCGTAATTTACGGTCCCACCGTAAATTACGGTGGATATAATTTTCTTATATTTTGTTTTTCATTTGGAAATCAAATGTTTCCCGGACATTGTTCGGACCTGATTTAAACTTCGTAAGACTAAAGCATTTCATGTTTATGAAATGTAGGTACGCCTTGGATGCCGGAAGACGATCAAGCTCAGCGAAGAACCGAACACAATAAAGTCACACGCTTCCGCACTTTGCCACGTTGTAAAATTTAAATAACAAATTTGATCATGTTACCTAGAATAACTTATGAATTGTAAAAGTTTAAATAAACCCGTATTTTTTTTATAGTATGTGTAGCCTTAACTACACATCTAATTGTTGGTATTCACACGATAAACGTTAAATAGAAACTAGGGTGTTACAAGTTGGTATCAGAGCCTTGGTTTAAGAGATTCGAGTATGGTTGGGAGGAACCATGCTTGGACTTAAACCTTATGCTCTTAATAAAGATGGGTGTTCGGTTCGAGGCTTGATCGCAAATCCGGTAAGTACACGTATGCTAATAGTTTAGTATGCTAATTGTTGTAAATAACACATAGGGCTATCGTGTAACACACGTTACCCCAATTAAACGATTGATGTAGTTGACGAAAATACGCGCGTTGACGTGTATAGTAGAAAATGCCTTGTATTATAATACGGGCGATTATTGAAGTTGACTTTACTAACTTTTGTGAATGTTTTAAATGAAGGACACTCGCGTTTGACGATGACGAGAGTCAAACGAATTATGGATATGATGATGGAACGGTCCGAGGTACGACAGGAAGAGCATACTCATTAAGGACCAAAATCGCGTAACGGTCGCGAACAAGACTAATGACAAGAGAAGCCCGTTAGGGCAAGCATCACCAGGTGCACACTTTTAAATTTAATCGCACGAGTCGTTATATGCAACAAACACGTAAGTAATAACGGTTGCATACACATATGACAGAACTTGGAAAACCTGATTTCCAAGAGAAATTTAATAGGAAATGTGTTATTCACAATGATGAATAACAAATGAATAACAAGACTTATTTATATAGAAACTTGGACGAGAGTGATCATCCAAGTAAGTATTCTCAATACAAATCCTATTGAGAAAATTAATGATCACATCAATGAATGTGAATAAATGTTTATAAAAAGGGACATTGTACATGTTCAAGGATAAACGATTAAAACTAATAATTGTTAACTAACAATTAAATAAAGTTTTACCAAATGAAACCATAAACATGAGGATAATTTGAGGAGTTACTTACATGGGACGTGATGTGGTAATTATAATAAGGTCACGCGTACCACGTGTTGATCGCTTACTCTGGCCAAGTAAGTAGTGAACACATGATAGCATGAGCTTCTTATAATGAGCGCAGTTATGTCCGATGTAGTAAGGGCGGGGTGAATGGGACTAAGTAAAAAGTACCCAAATGAATCGGACAAGCAAAATACTTGATAATAATGTAAACGCACAACCGAGTGACGGAAGCGTATTACATTAGGATAATGAGCCCGAGTGAAGGGACAAAGAAGCATGATTAAACAAGTATTGGGAGGGAGTGTACTTACACTCGAACCCAGAAAACGCAAGCGTGATTAAACAAGTATTGGGAGGGAGTGTACTTACACTCGAACCCAGAAAACGCAAGCGTGATTAAACAAGTATTGGGAGGGAGTGTACTTACACTCGAACCCAGAAAACGCAAGCGTGATTAAACAAGTATTGGGAGGGAGTGTACTTACACTCGAACCCAGAAAACGCAAGCATGTTAGACAAGTATTGGGAGGGAGTGTACTTACACTCGAACCCAGAAAACGCAAGCATGATTAGACAAGTATTGGGAGGGAGTGTACTTACGCTCGAACCCGGAAATTGCAAATGAGTCCCTTAACGGGTCGTTTTTTTGTAAAACGTCCAACTTAAAGACAAAGTCGGAATATAAAAATGAAGCGAGGTCTTAATGCATACCGGAAGGGTTGCAATAATAACGACTTCGGTAAAACACCCGGTTGATGGGTAAGGATTTAAACACATGCGTAAACCGAGAGACGAGAACATGAATTTAAAGTCAAAAGACTCGGATTATGAGTTATGACTAAAAGACCATAAAATTTCGTAAACAGAAATTTTGATAATTATATTCAACCATTTTGAGGTTGAACGGGTTGAATAAAGTATAAATGCTTAATGGCATAAGTAAGCGCAAGCCGGATAACGGTAAGCTTGAGACAAACTGACGCATAAATAACGTCAGAAGTCATAAAGTCTGAGGATTAGCCCGGAAGTAAACAAATGAAGCCTTAGACTACGGTCAAGGTCAAATGAAGTTCAAGGGTGAAAACAAATGATTTTCAAACATAAAAAGAGTGCTTTGGCACCATAGATATATATTTCAATATAGACATGCGTAAAGAATGATCTACGGGATCAATATAACCCTTGGGGTTATAAACAATGGAAAAGTCTACGAGACTAATATGACCTACGGGTCACGACTAGAAAGAAATAGACTACAAGGACCTAGCCTTAAAGAGGTGAAAGTCTAATAAAATAGCCTATAGAGCAAAACGATAAAACTTACGGGGTTAATTAGACAAAGCGACGGATAAATTGAGAATCCCCGCATAAAACAAAGGCTGTAAAAGAATAAATTTTGGACTGTCAATATCCTGGAATGGATAATTGACAGAAGTTAAAGAGAAGATCCTAAAACTAAAACTTCGGTTTTAGTAAGAAATAGTGTTTTTACAAACATGAATTCTGATAGGAATTTAAACGATAAGTATGAAAGATACAAGTCTTGACGCTGTTAGGCGCAAGACAATATATTCGAAAAGTGAGATATTTTCGAAAATGAAAGGTTGATATAAATTAAATATGATGTAACACATTCACGGTCAAGAAATGTAATGTGAAGTAGAATCACATTATAACAAAGCAAGCGGTAAAAAGGAACTGGACAAATAAGTCTAGTTAGTGAAACCGACCAAAGTCAGCAATTCAAGTTAAGAAATTTGGTTCGCTTGTAAGCGGTAGATTCGGTATAGCTGAACCGAATAGTTAAAATTGAAAATAAAAGAATTTGTTGCTAAAAGTGAAAGATTTCACTAAAGATCTTAAACGGGTCAAATTAACGGATTCATAAGGAATTCGAGGGTATATGAAAGCGATGGATATCGCTAAGTTAACTGAACTAGTGGAAATAACGAGACTACGCTATGTCAAAGTTACATTATGTCATATGACATACGTAGAGGTCCGGTAACCAAAAAGACATTACCATAATTTTCTAGTAATGATAACAATTGGTTAAAGTAGGAGTAATGCTTAAGAGATTATTCAAGTCAAACGCATTGGGTTTAGAAACTCAATGAACTAGATAAGCAAGGTTTCGAGGACGAAACCTCTTTAAGGGGGGTAGACTTGTAACACCCCGAAAACGGGTTTGGTAATTAACCCACGTTAATACTAAAATACGGGTAAAGTGTCGCTGGTAGTAAAAATAACCCGGTAAATATTTGGGAATTAATAAGAAATCCTAATATTAGATACAAGCGAAACAAAGTTTTGATGAATTGAGTTTATAAGAGCCCGAGTTAATGGGACTTAAAATAAAACGGGTTATAACTCCCGGAACCCACTAAATAACTAGGAATATCAACCTAGTTAGTCTAGTGTCTTAAAAATAATGAGGAACTTGATGTAGTAACCTTTATAAACTTGGATAAAGTTGAGGGGCTAAAATGGTTAAAGTGGGAAAATGGGTTTTATTAATTAAAATCTAAAAACACCAAAACACACACCATTGTGTGTGTTCTGGTCGTACAAAACACAGAGCCAAGAAGAGCTCTTAAGCTCAAACCCTAAAACACAGAAATTCATCAAATTGAAGGAGCAAATCAAGTCCAAATCAAAATCCGAGTATGAATTAGTGATCTCCATTGAAAAAGGAGTCACGAGGTATGTAAATTTCTTGGTAAATCTCTAGTTGAAATTCTGAGCAAACCTAGAGAATTCGAATCTAAGCTTGCATGTATGTTGTTTGGATGAAATTAGGGATGAAACTATGTCTAGTAGTAAACCCTAGCCATGTAATTGTTGAATTGATGTTCATTGTTGTGAATTCATAATCATACACTCATAAGTCAAGTGGGTTTTGATTATGTAGAAAAGATGATAATATAGTTGTGTTAGAAATCATCATAAGTGATAGTAGATGCAAGATACTTGAACAAATTTCAAGTTTGAGTATTTGATCATACATGATAATGGTTGAATCTTGATGTTAATCTTGGTAGAAATGACTAATTGTGAACTAGTTAGCAAATGTGTAGAATCATGCTCATTAGGTGTTTGTTATAATGCCTAAGTGAGAACTAAGTGTTGATAATGTGCCTAATTGAGTCTTGTGAACTTGATAGTGCAATCATATGTGTTAATTGGTGATTTGACTTTTAAATAGTCAAACCGATCATTAATAAGATCGAATGGTATTTGTGATAGAAAATATGTAAGATGGAATGGTCATAATTAATGATGACTAATATAACCGTCTTACGAATTATAATGATAGTTTGACGCTTGACAAGCTAGGTGGAGGCTTGGATAGGAGGCGGGTCAAACGAAGCAAGAATGGCGGAAAAGCATAATTCGGATGCAAGGTAAGTATAGCTTACACCGGTCTTAAATTGTGGAATGTTTTCTTATCATATAAATATTGAATGAGATATCTAAACGATTGAAATATGATGTTCCGTCGTGTAGTCGAACGGAACAAGCAAATCAAGGATGATAGAAACCATAATAATGGTTAAAAAGAAGTAAATCGATAAATTGGTCATATTATGTCGAAAGAAATACACGGTTTATAATTAAAATTCCCGTACGGTGTTAAACGGGAAGAGTCATGTAGAGGAGATGATAATAAATATCATTTCGCAAAGTAAATGGTCTTTTCGGCCAAACGGGTCAAAAGGTGTAGACAACACCTTTTGACTATATAGACTAATGATTCTTTTGTCGAGTCATATGCTTACAGGAATAGATATCCAATGGATATTCGCATCGTTCTTAATTAGCGAATATAAAGCAAGGTAATAAAATCAGGTCTATTTGTTGATCCGAGCCAGGTACGTTTATTTATGATGTATGTAAAAGCGCTAATTTGGTCGAATAATCGGTGATAACCCTTCATTGTAAAAGAAGGACCAAAATCGACCAAAACGCCCTTGTAGGCTAAATTGAACAAACAACCCTTAGAGGTTGTTTGGAAAGGAGTCTTATGATTAAACAAAAGTTTAGAACGAGTATAGGTAGTGAAAGATGTAATTTTTGGGCTAAAAGACTTCATATGAGTCTTTGCCGTAAAATGATATTTCAAGGGAAATAAATCCGGAACACATAGATATCTACTTTAAATCCAACACACATTTAGTTGTGATGGAAGAGTACTAGATAAGAAATATAGGTTACAACGCTAGATTTGAATAAAAGTGAAATTTGAGTTTAAAAGTGCTTAAATTATCCTTAACGGGTCATAATAAGCATACGAGCGAAAACGGGTTTAAGTTGTGTAATAAACCTATGATTAGAACTTAAAATGGTAGGAAACATTAAATTAAAGAGATGTATGTGATACAGAAGTCAAACAAATACGTTGTTTGATAAAATGCGTAAACGGGTCAAATTTTGGTAAAAGAGTAATAAGCCGAAGGCTTAAAGGTCTTAATTTTTATCAAGCCGGATGTCGGATTTTAACTCCATATGATGGAGAATCAAATTACAAACATGTAGGAAGAAACGGTAGGTTAAACGGATAAGCGGTTTGAAAGATACGAAAGATTTCGTATCAAATTACGACGAATAGAGAATCAGGATGCAGAGTCCACCGTAATTTACGGTCCCACCGTAAATTACGGTGGAGTTAAATTGTTTACGGTGTAACTGGTCTGATTTACGGCAGAAGAATGGAAACCCAGGGGCCACCGTAATTTACGGTCCCACCGTAAATTACGGTGGATATAATTTTCTTATATTTTGTTTTTCATTTGGAAATCAAATGTTTCCCGGACATTGTTCGGACCTGATTTAAACTTCGTAAGACTAAAGCATTTCATGTTTATGAAATGTAGGTACGCCTTGGATGCCGGAAGACGATCAAGCTCAGCGAAGAACCGAACACAATAAAGTCACACGCTTCCGCACTTTGCCACGTTGTAAAATTTAAACAACAAATTTGATCATGTTACCTAGAATAACTTATGAATTGTAAAAGTTTAAATAAACCCGTATTTTTTTATAGTATGTGTAGCCTTAACTACACATCTAATTGTTGGTATTCACACGATAAACGTTAAATAGAAACTAGGGTGTTACATTACGTGTGACAAAGAATGAACATAATCATCCACCAGCTGAATTTCTGGAGGGCTGCTGAATTTCTGGAGGGACATCCATTCGCAGAACAGTTATCAGCTAATGAGTTTCAACTAGTTGCGGAGTTAACAAAGAAACATGTGGAGCCAAAAGATATTTTGGGTATTGTAAAGGTGCAGAACAAAAATAATGTTTCTAAGATTAAAACCATATACAATGCACGCGACAAAATCCGAGAGATGAACCATAAAGGGCAAACTCCAATGGGGGTTCTTATGTCTCATTTACATGATAATGGTTATACTTTTTATCCCTCTACTAATAGTTTAACAAATGAGCTGGAATCATTATTCTTCATTCATGAAACATCATATGAGTTGTTACATGCATTTCCACATGTGATGATTATGGATGTCACATACAAGACAAACAAGTATGATAAGCCTTTTACTCAAATTGTTGGTGTAACTTCTACTAGCAAAATATTTTCCATAGCTTTTGCCTTTATGCATAAAGAAACGGAGGAGATCTACGTTTGGGTATTAAAGCACTTACAGTCAATACTAGATGAGGGCATGCAACCGCGTGTAATAGTTACAGACAGAGAGTACGCTCTCATAATGCATGCCGACGAATTTTTCCGCATGCTACTCGATTACTTTGTAGATGGCACATTTCTCAAGCGATATTTAAAAAGTGTCGGCCATGTATCAAATCTCGACATGCATGGGACTCCATAAATTCATGGTGGAATTCACTAATTGAATCTCAAACATTGGTATCATTCAAGAAAAATTATGAGCAACTTCAGTCATTGTTGATTGAATATCCAGGTATTATTATTATTATTATTATTATTATTATTATTATTATTAATCATCTTACAGATGTTTTAAATTACCTGGAGGAAACTTGGTTAAAAAAACACAAAGAAATGTTTGTATCCGTTTGGACTAATAAATGCCTACACTTCGGAAATCAGACAACAAATAGAGTTGAGAGCCAACATTCAAAGCTAAAGACATACTTGAAGACATCGAATTCTACCTTATGTAAGTTTGTTCGTCGTATTGATGAAATTGTGGAGTCACAAGATACAGAAATTAAAGCAAGTTTTGGGAAAAGTAAAACAGTTCTACAACATCACCACAAAAAACCAATCTTGAAACTATTACATGGTTTTGTTTCCCATGAAGCGTTAGATATAATAACAGAAGAGATCAAGCGAGACCCTTTAGATTGTGGTTGTCAACTTCGTAAAAGTTACGGATTACCATGTGCTTGTGAAGCTTTAATGTATTCCGTAGCAGGTCAGTTTTATAATATATCCGGTTGATTACGTTTTTAATAAATATTTTTATTATAATATAACTAAAAATGATTTATATCTGTATACAGGTCAATGTATTCCTTTGGATTCGATCGACATATTTTGGAGGAAACTTGATAAGATACCATTACAAGACGAGGAAAATGAAAACATTATTTGTGATGTCGAATTGAAAAAGTTTGAACAAGTCTTTAACAACCAGTCCATGCTTGGAAAGAAAATTAGGCTACAAAAGCTAAAAGTCATAACCGATCCTAGTATACCTTTAATTGAAGAACCCACTGTTAACATAAATACTCGTGGACGACCACGCTTGAAGAAAAACAGCAAAAACGTCAACGTCAAGCTAATCAAAGTAAACCTTCAAATGAAGAACCTACCATTAAGAAGAATACTCGTGGACGGCCAAGCTTGAAAAAACAATAAGAAAAAATGAAGCTAATCTAAGTATACCTTCAGATGAAGAACCTACTGTTAAGAAGAATACTCGTGGAACAAGCTCAAGATGTTGAACCTGATGGAAATCCCAGCCATCTTTCATCCTTACGTCGCATCTATACAAGATGTTGAACCTGATGGAAATTGTGGATTTCGATCAATAGCTCTTTGTTTAGGGCTCAGTGAAGATCAGTGGCAAAAAATCCGGGCTGAATTGGTAGAGGAATTGTCTCAAGATCAATACAAGAAAGTGTTTGGTAGAGACTACAATGAAATGTACCAGTCTATATATTTTGAAGGAGTGGGTTGTGCACCAGGAACAAAATGGATGATTATGCCTGATACTGCTGTCTTGATTGCAAACCGGTTTGGCGTTATCGTTCATTTCTTGAGCAAAAGGGGTTCGAGCACTTACTTCCCGCTTTGGAAAGGCCATGAATACTTTCAAGACCATCGAGCAGTTACTATCGCACACGTGCATGGTAACCATTTTGTCATGGTGCGATTAGAAGGTGAGTACCCAATGCCGCCTACTATGGGACTATGGAATCAATATAAACATCCGTCTGCAATTTCATGGAAGTCGAAGTATAAGTGGCATCTAGATTTCTTTACTAGTTCTGTTTCTTATTCTTCAAAGGTCGTGATAGATGAGTAGATAATTTATTATCACTCTAAGACTATTGACATGGATCTTTAACTTTTTTTATTTATACACTATTCATTTTCATTCGTTATATTAGTATTTTTTATGGTATCATTGTGCTATTATTTGTGTGAAATTATTAAACGGTAGTTTAATATAAATATTAGAATTGGTGAATTAAACGAATTTATATTTTCTTCGTGGTAAAAATCATTTAAATAAAGACTAACTAAAGAATTTAATAAAAGTCAAAGTTTATGATCAACTAATGAATTTCTTTTAAATTTAATAAAAAACAACCAGTGGTTAATAAATTGATATTAAGAATTTATTTTAAATTTGATAAAAAAAAATTAGTGGGTAATCAACTATGTTTGTATGAACAAAAGAAATAAATAAACAAACATGAGATTTATAAGGGGGGAGTTTGACAAATTTTAAAGTGGTTTTTCAAGGTGGGGGGGGGGGGGGGGGTATGACAAGTAACAAGGGGGGTACATTTAGCCAACCCCATATTTTATTATCTTAAAAAAAATACACACACGTAACCTCAGGTCTTTCTCTCTCTCTCACACACACACATAAACACTATCCTTCTCTCTTCAAAAACACCATCGTTCACCCCTAACCACACCACCATTCACCACCACAGCACGACTACCATAAACACTGCACAATCACCGTTCACCACCTGTATAGATCCACCACACCACCTCCCAAACATCACCCTCTTTCTCTTCCTCGTCAACTTCACCATCCATATCCACCATAGCCGCTTTGCCAAATGCAAACCTACTGCAACCCAAATCACCCTCTTTCTCTCCAGCGAAAATATCCACTTCCAACGACGTTGTTCCGACCCAATGTCGGAATCCAAATCGTTTGAAGCCACATGTGAAATCGTTGATCTATTTCCGACGACCGTCACCCAAAATTAGGCGTTTCACTGCCAGAATCTTAAATGTATTACAACCTGCAACCTTTGGGGAGTTTAGGTGACTTGTAATTTCATGAACTGGTTAATGGTTTAAGTCAAGATGGTGGTGGTTGGGTGACTTGTAAGAAATTGGGGGTTTTGGCTATTTGTTAGATATTAGGTTTAAGAGATGAAGACGAGAGGGAGGTGGTCGGGTGGGTGGCGGGTTGGTGTTGGTGGTAGTGGTCGGGTGGTGGTGGAGTGGGTGGTTGTAGTGTTAGAAGGCTGTGATGGTGGTGGGTTGGTGTATGGTAGAGTGACGGGGCGGGGTAGTGTAACTGGCGGTGGAACTGGGTGGAGGAGGTGGTGGCAATCGGCAGTGGTTGTGGGTGGTGACTGGTGGTTGTAGATAGAAGAAGAAGAAGAATAAAATGGTGTGGGTTTTATAATCTAAGAATAAAATGCGTATATGTATAAATATATAATATAATTATTAAATGATTAAAAGAAAAATTATAAAAATGGTTTCGGATGAAAATGGCAAATCAGAAACCTTTTTTGTTAATTACAAAAATGCCCTTGGTTATAACCAGGTTTTTAAACTGAGTTGAACAATGTGATTAAAATAGCAAAAAAATAGAAAACTCAAAGGCCCAGAAAAAAAAAACTATTTGGATTAAAATGTCAATTCTAGCTAAACCTCATATACTAAAGTGATAATTTACTCTACAAAATTACAATTTATAATGAATTCTTTATATTTTGACACGATTAACCTCTCTATCTAAAATTTGGACGGAATGATTGATTGATTATGTTTCTATCAACTTGATTGATTATCTAAAATGCGCATATGTTTTAAATGTCAAGTAGGATATACACATATATTTGAACAAGCCGGAATTTCTAATGTTACTTTTGGAATATTTTCCTTAGAAACACGTTTTCTTATTCTTTGACGGTAAATTGACCACTTTTTTATTTATTTTTTTATAAATTATAAATATGGTCAAAAAGGGTATTTGGGCACAACACGATTTCTGGTCCGAAAGTAGAATCTTATAGTGTTGTTTTTGTTACCTTTTAAGGAGAACTAGACTAGATTTATACTCTCGACTTTGAATTGACTACATGGAATCATCATAGACTTAATTATAATTTAAATAATTAAATCTTTCATCTATCATATCTAATAAATAAAGAATTTGTGTTTTCATGTGACACCCTTAAGAGCATCATATCTAAAGTTTTGAAGGGAAAGTTTTCTACAATTTAGGACTTTATATTAAAAATTAATATAACTAACTAATTATACAAGTAACTAACTAATATGATTGTTCCGAAATATATGTTGCATATTAGATATCTTATCTTATATTGATTTTATATCAAAAAATAAATATAACTAGCTAATTTTTTTTGAACGGCAAATTTGGATCACTGACGGACCACTGTAGTATCATCGTGCCACCAGCGGAACCACCAGATCACATCCATCTTCACTAGGCATAATGCCTATACACTAATTCAGGAGGAAACCCAATAAATATGGAAAAATCTCACTTGTGGAATCGAACCCAGGACCTACTAGTCCCAAAGCTTTATTCCACCCCCAAGATGCCACTAGGCTATAAAGCCATGGGCATATATAACTAACTATTATGGTTAGTCTGCAATATATGATGCACTATATTAGATAGTTTATATTGATTTATGTTTAAGACGTTAATTTTGAAGAAACAGTGTGTTTGCTGATTAGTGATTTGTGTGGTAAGAAAAATGACGAAATCAAAAAACGTTAATTAATTACAAATTTTGTAGCTGCATTATTATGAATTAAGTTCACGTACAAACAGGCCTTATCGTACAAAACGTACAAAAGGCATGAAAAAGCAAAAAAACGCGGTGGCATTTTCGTAATTATTTGCTCGTAGGGTAATTATTAAAATTACTTTACAAATGATCTTGTAGGGTAATTATGATCTTGTAGGGTAATTTTGAAACATGTAGAGTAATTTTGATATACTTGTAGAGTAATTATGATACTCTACAAAATTACCCTACAAGATCCAAATTATCTTACAAGATCAAAATTACCATACAAGATCATCTGTAGAGTAATTATGAAACTCTACAAGATCAAAATTACCCTAGAAGAACATTTTACAAAATTATCCTACAAGATCAAAATTACCCTACAAGAACATTTTATAAAATTACCCTACAAATCATAATTAACCTACAAGATCATTTGTAGGGTAATTTTGATTTTTGATAATTACTCTACGAGTAAATCATTTACGAAAATGTCGCCGCGTTTTTTTACCTTTTCACCTTATTCATACGTTTTGTATGATAAAGGACTTTGTATTTGATTTATTGTCACATTATTATAATACAAACAGTTATAAAATAATATAAAAACAATATCATATAAATATAGTTTTTTACAACTAACTTGCAATTGTTGTTTTTTTTTTCTAATATACAACACATTAAAAAGTTGTAACCGCAATCATTTTATAAACATAAAATATCTTTCAAATTTTTATGCTATAACTTATATACCCAATCGAAAACCTAAGTATCAAAAAGAATCCCACATATAGCTCGTATAGTCGTATTCTCTTCCTAATATGGCGTTCGTTTCCATTTTTTTCTCAATTGCATATCAAATCCTATTCGCAAAACAACTCACTCATCCCGATTAGGAAGTGTTTCTGGTTAGTAATGTAGTTCAGATTTCAAATTCAAATTTAATCTATCTCTTATTTCAATCTCGCCTAATGGAGTTATATAAGTAATGGATATAATATTTTAACTATCAACTACCTACCTTCGTGCCCAATTAAGATGGTGCAAAACTTCAGGTAAGAATCATGTTATACGATGTAACAACCCTCAGTAAAACCAACACCATCATAATATTCCCGATACCCTATTATATTTTAAATTGTTCCAATATGTCTTTAAAATACACACCATACGCGAAAAGGGGCCTCAAATATATTAAATAGTATTAAAAATAAATAAAAATCTGAAACATAAGTTGAGGCGGGCCGAGTAGACCCACCCCAAGCCTTTACGCGGGCGGTATAGAGGTTTAAATCAGATTTCGTTGAAATATAAGTTGAGGCGGGCCGCGTGAACCCCACCTCAATCTTATGCGGGTCGCGTAAGATCAAGAAACATGGCGCAGGCCGGTGATGACACGTGTCATCATCGTGGCGAGGCTAGATCATGACCGGGACAAGCTACGCGTTGACCCAGCTTTGACGCGGGCCGCGTAAGCCTTGTCTGTTCTTTACGCGGGCCGCGTGGGAACCAGTTTCAGCACCTATATAAGCAGGCAACGGGTTTTCGTTTTCCGTCGTTCATTTCTTTCATTCTCAATCACAAATTCTGAATATAGGCATTATAAAGCTGGTATTATACCCCCTAATTAGCGAGGTTCTGCTCCGTTGTAAGTATTATAACCCCGGTTTTGTAATAGATACGCTGCCCGATTGATTTAGGGTTCCGTAACAACTGTCGTGGTTCTGCCCGACGTAGTTGTTGGAATGCCGTCTCGGGGAGGGTATCATTAATATTTTCAAAGGGTTATGATACTAACCAATGTACATTTGTATAAATTATAGATTATATCCAGGAAACCCTTACGCGAAGTCTAAGATAGCAATGTGAGTTTATCCTCTTTTTGTTAACCTTTTTGTAATATTTTACAAAACCTTAAATGTTTTACAATGTGATTAAGCGGTGATTGAGTCTTTGCAGTTCTTCAATTACTGCCGGTATGTTGGGGTTTTGTATACAAAATTTACTACCGCGAGTAGTAAGTCGGGGATGACAATACGTTACCATTGGACAACGAGTTAGCCAATGTGTAATATGACCCACAAGTCAGGATTGACAGTACTGAATGAGTAATTGTGTAGAAATAAACAATGTGATCGCTCTCAATACTGTTTTAATTGATAAAATGTTCTTGATTAATATGGGATTCACTCACCAGTATTTCCCACTGACAAATGTTTTTAAAACGCGTTTCAGGTAACACAATGTGACAGCCAATTAGTAAAAAGCCAGCTGGAGAGCACTGAAGGCTTGAGAAAAATGTGGCTATAAAAGTTACTTAAAAGACGATGTTTTAAATTCAATAAAATAGGGTTTATCCCTATAAACGTATTGTAATAAAAAACTTGGGTTTTGCCCATGTGATTATTAATATTAAATATGGTGGTTTTACTCTGATAAATATTTCCTAACTACGGTCCTGATGTAATTTCCGCTGCCAAATTAACTAGCTGATACCACCGAAATTCTGAGTTCGCGTCCGCCCGTTCCCGGGACAGATAAGGGATCGGGGGTTGCGACATACGACCCAACAATTGACGGTACTTTTAAGTTAAATTAAATCGCTTATGGTTATCTGCTTATTGTTCTTGACTATAAAGTTTCAGCATAAGCATTAACCGAACCAATTCAGTTGATTGAATGACATTACAAATTCTAATGATACCTATTAACAGTTTTGTGATAGTTTTTGTTCATGTCGTATAGATTTTTTATGTGATTTTTTAGCATGTAGTGTGTAACCGATTGATGTGTTACTTTGATTACAAGTATGATATAATTTCAATTCTGACTCTGCGTGGTTTCGAGAGAAATTCGAGTTGGTGCCCAAGATGTAGAATATAGAAACACGTAATTTAATCACTGGTTTGTTAAAGCTTGATCTTTCTCATGGAATGTAACACCCGTTCTTAATAATCAAGGTATAACGTATATTTTACGAAAACAATCATGTAATTAAGATTACATATACATCGGAAATACGGGTTTATTAAAATCTTTTACAATTTAAAAGTTTAGAACATAATGTAATTAAGTTCGTCATTTAAAAGTAACAACGAAACGTCGTGCGTAAGCTTATTTCATGATCGTGTTCGGTTCTTCATTGTGCTTGATCGTCCTCCGGTGCTAGAATTTTACCTGAAACTCATAAAACATGAGTTGGATTAGTCATACGTAAATTAGAACGTATTTAAACGGGTTCGCAACGCATCAACGGTTAAAATAAACGATTTTCGCGAAACTGGCACTCCGTCGCGCCACGGCCTAGGGCCTTCCCCGTCGCGCGACGCCACGGCTTGATTTCATCATACTGTTGCAGCTGGTGCTGCATGTTCCCAGCATAACCCGATTTCACGGAAACGAGCATAACTCTCTCGTTTTTAATCCGTTTTACCCGATTCTTTTTCCTACGCGTCCGTAATTTAATTCTCCATCTTATGGAGTTAAAATCCAACATCCGGATTAATAAAATTTCAGACTTTTTAGTCTTCGACTTATTACCCTTTTTACCAAATTTTGACCCGTTTGTGTTTTTATCAAACAAACATGTTTATTTGATCTAAAAACTCATGAGATTCATAATTTCAATATCTCCTATCATATTAATTATAAATCATGGGTTTCTTACTTAATTAAAACCCGTTTACGATCAAGTGCTTATTTTGACCCATTAAGGGTATTTAAGCACTTTAAAACATAAAACCGTTTTGTGACAACTCGAAATTCAGAACCTTTCGTGTATCTTAGTGTAACCTACTTGAAACATTATGTGACTAGTTGACGTATTGGTATAATGATATATGTGAACATCCTATGTGATTACGTGTTACGTTTATGTGTTGTAATTGTATGTATGCGTGTATATATATGAACCGAGACACAAGGACCCAACCCGAGACCATGCGGTCTCGAGTGAGCAATGGAACAATGGGCCGGATGGGCCATACACCTCATTTAACCCAACCGAAAACCCATTAGGGTGCACCATGGTGGAACAAGTATATAACCTTGTGGTTAGCCACACTTGTCATTTTTGGGCACACAACACACATACTCCTCTACACACACACTCTCCATTCTCCCTCACTAAAACCCTAAGCCACAACATCCTTCTCCTTCATTCTCGGATTCAACCGACAACCATAAGGAGCTCTCGGATCGTCTCACACACATACCCGTTTGGAAGCTTCACACTCACCTTTGAAACTCATCAACCGGTTAGTGTCTTTATGATGTTTGTTGTTGTTAAATGATAGTATGGATGATATGATTTAACTAGTGTAGTTGTATGCTTGATGATGTTTTTGTGAATCAGATGTGTGTGATGTTGATAATCGGATAACATGTTTTGATTTCGGATATGTTACATAATGAGCTCATAATATCTTGTGTCTAAATATGATTCAAACCATTGATTATTGATGTTCATGAAAACCGGCTTGCATATGTGTAGTACCATGTTAATCGGATTAGTGTAAAGTTGTTTTTTGAGATGTTATGTGATGATTTGAAACCATTAGATGAGTATGTTCAAGTGTGTTGATTGTTGTTCATGATTATGTTTGTGATTTATGCTAGGAATCCGGAAATATGATGAACAAGTTTAAATAATTAACATGAACATGACTTGAATATATGAAGAACAACTTGAAGATGATATGAATATGTTATGAACATTTGAAATTGCCATGTTTGATCCATTTTTGGTAAGTAATAGACAAGGGAACATGTTAGTGCAATATTACTGGGTAGTACATAATATCATGACCATGAAATCTCATTGGCCAAGTACAATGTCGAATTCAGCAAATGTCCCCAGCCGAGACCTTCTGTCTCGACTCGAGGCCACCAAATGTCAACTCGAGATCCCTGGTTTCGACACTAGTTGCGAGTCGAGAACCTATAGTCTCGACTCGAGACCCCACTTGATCAACACCCAAACATCGTGACTCGAGACCCTACTTGCGAGTCCGGTTGCGACTCGAGACCAACACATGCATAACCCGAGACCTCATCAGTTGCGACTCGAAACTTGTAAGCTACAACTCGAGACCGCACAGTCTCGACTAGAGACCGCACAGTCTCGACTCAAGACCATCTTCATATGCACGCTGAATTGGACTTGCATGATTACGGGCTTGGGTGATTGGGCCGGACTTTTGGGCCTAATGCATAGACCTTATACATTACTGATTGAACGTGAATGTTGATGGACTGCCATGAATGATACTTGAATGCAATATGCTAGAAACATACGTGTACTACTTGATTACGAACCTGACTTGTATGATACAACTATGATAGGACGTGAGTGACCACAATATTGCTTGATTGACTTTTCTGTGTATCTGCCGAGCAAACCAAGGTGAGTTCACACCCGCTACAAAGCATGGGATTCCCAGGGGTCGGGAATTGGGGTTAAGGAACACGGGTTCCTCGTCCTCCTTGGGTAGGATAGCAATGGTTCAGGAATGTAATTCCTCGTCCTCACGGACAGATAACTCGTACTAGACCAAAAACTCTATCACGAAGTCCCTCCTTTTTATATCGACTTAATCGCCGGGCCAATGGCGAGCGGGTCATTAGTTAGATAGCGCTATTTAGGTTTGACAAACCTCACACCGTGCCGCAGAGGACGGGCGTGAACTAATGGACTATGGCACGTCGGTGAAGATAGACACCGACGCTAAGGGCACATAAACATGACTAACGTCAGTAGTCGATATGGTAACGAGTCTAGTATATACATGGGGTAGCCCCCACGGCCGAAATGCCAGATAACTAACACGGGGTAGCCCCCACGGCTGGATTGCCAGAGTAACCGGGAATAAACAAGTCACGTTTTTAACTATGGGGTAACCCCCACGGCAGGATGCCAGATAAAGGAAACTGTTTTCGAAACAACTTAAAACGAACACCCAACCGTGAACTCACTCAACTTGTTGTTGACTCGTTACTACATGCTTTGCAGGACTATAGGTACTTAGCTGGAGCTTGCATGGAAGAGAGTCGTTGTGGGACATGGACGGCTGTGTGCCATGTTAAACTTTGAAACAATTAAACTTATGTTTTGGTTTTAAGACTTATGCTTCCGCTTGCAACTTAATCTATGTTTTGTTTGAACACCAATTGTATTGGTTGGATTTTTATAACCACTTATATGCTTGTTCAATATGATTGGTGGCTGGATCCTGGTCAGTCACGCCTCCAAGCGGTAGTACTCCGCAGGTGGATTTTGGGGGTGTGACACGTTTTGCTTCATTTCTAGCATCATATTCCTACATTTCTTATCAAGTAATCTTCCACCACAACTATATGTGGGGTGGATTAGATGTGGAAATCCATATGTTCCGAGTTTTACCCCCCGGATCATTGTTTTACGGCAAAGACTCATATATAGTCATTTGACCCAAGTATTTACATCTTTCACATTATATACTTATTCTAAGTATTTATTTACTCATAAAGCTCGTTTTCAAACAACCTTTATAGGTCGTTTGTTCAATTTAGCTTATAAGGGCTTCTTGGTCAATTTTCACCCTTCTTTTACGACGAAGGACTTTTAAATACTTGTTTGACCCAAAATCCGACCTTTTAACTATAATCTTATTTAGAAACCAATATGTTTCTAAAACATCATAATCATAAATCAATTCATTCGGTTTACCTAAAAGATAACCAAATATTTTATTTTAACCTTGGCTAACTCTTACAGAACTCCAAATTCTACATGATGAGTTTTATCATTATACATACCTGGCTCGGATCGATATATTAACCCGTTTCTATACCTTGCCTTAGTGGCTGCTAAGTGATAGCGATGTAAACATCCATGTGCTATTTATTTCCTAAATTCATACAACTTGACAACCTATAAGTCGATATTGTCAAAGGATGATAATTTCACCTTCTGACCCGTTTGGTCTAAATGACCGATTATATTAGCGAGATGACATTTATTACCACCTCGTATATATGACTCGCTCCGGTTTACACCGTGCGGTCATTTTACTTATAAATTCATTTCTTAACACATTTTGGCCTATTATGGCCTACGTCATAATTGTCTTTCAAAACTAACGGTTATGGTCAACGTGTGACCAAATTACCATTTTGCTCTTATTGGTTATTATGATTTACCTTAAATGGTAACCATTAAAAGTACATGTTTCATTCGTCCTAATATGATCGAATTACCGATTTAACTCATTTTTAGCCATCACTAGGGTTTCTTATCATATTTGATTATCTTGTTTTGTACGTCTACACGCTGGAACACCATATCTCAATTAGGTATTTGTCTTTCTCGTAATTAATACGACAAAAGAATATTCTAAAATATATGGTTAGTGTAAGATATACTTACCTTGCATCCGAATTACGCTTTTCCTTCATTCTTGATTCGTTTGACCCGCTTCCTTCCCCAAGCTTTCACCTAGCTTGCCAAGCGTCAAACTATCATTGTAATTGTAAGATGGTTAGGTTAGTCATAATCATTTACGACTATTCCATCCTACGCTTCTTATATCGAATTTATCATTCGATCATATACTTGGTCGGTTTGACTTTTTAGTCAATCGACTTATCAACTTGTTCAATGCACATTTGGTTTATTGAATTTCGCTTAGGCATTTCATCCGAACTCTTAACGAAATCAAATTTTTACACACTAACTACTAGGTAACATGATTTCAAGCATCTATATCACGATCTTAACATCAATTCTTTTATATCATACAAAACCCATTTCGTGAGAAGTATGATCTTGTACCCAAATTCATGGTTTAATCAAACACATTCTATTCGATATCATGCATGTTGATTCTAAGCATAGTTATATCATCAATTTCATCATAACATTAAAACCCACTTATCTAAGTGTGTTAATTCATTAAATCATTCAATTCATATCATGTTATGCATGATTTTCACTTAGGGTTTTGTTACTAAACATGTATACATCACTAATTCAGTCCAAATTTCTACGATTCATACCAAAATCGCATATAGTGATGTTCATCCAATTTTTACAACTTCATGTAACAAAAAAATTTTACATACCTTTTGATCCCCTCGACTTGGTGATCATTTGTATGTATTTGTACCTTTGATTCAAGCCCGATTTGGCCTTCAATTTGATTGATTTTGTGCATGCTAGGGTTCAATGTAGAGAACCCTTTTTCTCCTGTGGAAATCTCGACCAGAACACACACTATAGTGTGTGTTGTGGTGTTTTATTTTTAATAAATTAAAAACCATTTAAGTTCTTTGTCAACTTTGGTCCCTCCACTTATTCAAGTTTTATAAAGGGTGTTTTAACCAAGTTTTATTATTATTTTAAAACACTTAACTAACTAGGTTGATATTCCTAGTTACTTAGTGGGTCCCGGGAGTTATAACCCGTTTTATTTTAAGTCCCGTTAACTCAGGCTCTTATAAACTTAATTCCTTAACACTTTGATTCGTTTGTATTTAATATTAGGATTTTTTTTATTTAAATACAAATATTTACCGGGTTATTTTAACTACTAACGGTACTTTACCCGTCTTTTAGTATTAACGGAGTTTGATTACCAAACCCGTTTTCGGGGTGTTACAAGTCTACCCCCTTAAAGAGGTTTCGTCCTCGAAACCTTTTCTTACATAATTCTTTGAGTTTAAACTCAATGTATTTGATCCGAGAAATCTTTTAAACATTACTTATACTTTTAACCAATTGTTAGTATTACCAGAAAAGTATGGTAACATCTTTTTTTGTTACTAATTGTCTACGTATCTCATACGACATAGTGCAACTTGAAATAACGTAATCTCGTTATTTCCACTAGTTTAGTTAACTTAGCGATATCCATCGCTTTCATATACTATCGAATTCTTTATGAATCCGTTACTTTGACCCGTTTAAAGGTCTTTAGTGAAATCTTTCACTTTTAGTAACAAATTCTTTTGTTTTCAAATTTATTTATTCGGTTCAGTTATACCGAATCCACCGCTTACAAGCAAACCAAATTTCTTGATTTGAATTGCTGACCTTAACCGGTCTCACTAACTAGACTTATTAGTCCAGTTACTTTTTACCGCTCGCTTGGTTATAATGTGATTCTACTTCACATTGCATTTCTTGACCGTGATCGTGTCACATCATGTTTAATTTATATCAACCTTTCATTTTCGAAAATATCACTTTTCGAATATATTGTCTTGCGCCTATCAGTGTCAAGACTTGTATCTTTCATGCTTACTATTTAAATTTCTATCAGAATTTATATTTGTAAAAACGTTATTTCTTACTAAAACCGAAGTTTTAGTTTTCGGATCTTCTCTTTAACTTTTGTCAATTATCCATACCAGGATATTGACAGTCCATAATTTATACTTTTACAGTCTTAGTTTTATGCAGGGATCCTCAATTTATTTCCTCGCCTTGCCTAGTTAACCCGTAGGTTTTATCACTTAGCCTATGGGCAATTTTATTAGACCTTCACCTCTTTAAGGCGAGGTCCTTATAATCTATTTCTTTCTAGTCATGACTCGTGGGTCGTTTTAGTCTCGTAGACCTTTCCATTGTTTATAACCCTAAAGGTTAGGTTGACCCCGTAGTTCATTCTTTACTCATGTCGTTCTTAAAATACATGTTTGGTGTCAAGGCACCCTGTTTTTGTTTGAAGAAATCATTTATTTTTCACCTTGGTATTTTCTTTGACCTTGACCGTAGTCTAAGGCTACATTCGTTTCCTTTCGGACAAATTTTCCGACTTTATGATTTCTCACGTCATTTATGCGTCGGTTTATCTTATGTTCATCATTATCCAGTTCACATACATTCGTATTTGATTATGTCCCACTACCGGGCTCATTATTCTTTTGCTTTTAACGCTACCATTATCCTGCTTGCGTTTACTCATGCCGTCCGTCATGATATTATATTCGACCCGTTCAACTTTAAAATAGTTGAACATAATTTATTCAAAATTTCTATTTACATTATCTTGTTGTCTTTTTGTTATGACTCAAAACCGAGTCTTTTAACTTTCCATCCGAGTTCCCGTTTCTCGGTCTATGCATGTGTTTAATTCTCACCCATCAACCGGGTGTTCAACCGAAGTCGTTATTATCGCAACCCTCCAGGTATGCATTAAGACCTCGCTTCATTTTTACATTCTGACTTTGTCCTCAAGTTTGACGTTTTACAAAAACGGCCCGTTAAGAGACATATTTGCATTTTCCGGGTTCGAGTGTAAGTACACTCCCTCCCAATGCATATCCTAATCATTTTACATGTTTGCATTCTCCGGGTTCGAGTGTAAGTACACCCCCTCCCAGTTCATACCTTAATCATTTTACATGTTTGCATTCTCCGGGTTCGAGTGTAAGTACACCCCCTCCCAGTGCATACCTTAATCATTTAACATGTTTGCATTTTCCGGGTTCGAGTGTAAGTACACCCCCTCCCAATACATGTCTAAATCATTTTACATCAATCTTTGTCCCTTCACTCGGACTCATTATCCTAATGTAATACGCTTCCGTCACCCAGCTGTGCGTTTACATTATTATCAAATATTTTACTCATTTGATTCATTTGGGTACTTTTTAATTTGTCCCACTCACCCCGTCCTTACTACATCGGATGTAAGCATGTCCATCATAAAGAGTTCATGGTACCACGTGCTCACCACTTACTTGGCCAGAGTAAGCGATCAATACCTGGTATACATGACCTTTTTATAATTTTCACATTACACCCCATGTAAGTAATGCCTCTATTTGTTTCTCTTGGAAACAATATCCCGGATAGATTTTCTATTCGGGTTTTTCCAAGTTTTTAATCTACATATGCAACTTTCAATCTCTACGTATTTGTTGCATATTACTTATTCACGTAATAATTTAAAATGCGCACCTGTAAATGCTTGCCCTAACGGGCTTTTTATGTCGTTAACCTTGTTCGCGATCGTCACGCGATTTAGGTCCTTGATGAGTATGCTCTGCTTGTCATACCTTGGACCGTTCTACCATCATATCCGCAATTTGCTAAACTCTCGCTATCTTCAGATGCGAGTGTCCTTCAATTAAAACATTTACAAGAATTAGTAACATCAACTTCAATAATCACCCGTATTATAATACAAGGCTTTTCTACTATACGCGTCAACGCGCGCAATTTCGTCAACTATATTTATTATTTAATTAAGATATCGTGTATCACACGATAGCCCTATGTGTTGTTTACAACACTTTAGCATGCTAAACTATTAACATACATGTACTTACCGAATTTGCGATCAAGCCTCGAACCGAACACTTTATTCTTTTAACCTTGAGCTCTGATACCAACTTGTAACACCCGTTCTTAATAATCAAGGTATAACGTATATTTTACGAAAACAATCATGTAATTAAGATTACATATACATCGGAAATACGGGTTTATTAAAATCTTTTACAATTTAAAAGTTTAGAGCATAATGTAATTAAGTTCGTCATTTAAAAGTAACAACGAAACGTCGTACGGAAGCTTATTTCTTGATCGTGTTCGGTTCTTCATTGTGCTTGATCGTCCTCCGGTGCTAGAACTTTACCTGAAACTCATAAAACATGAGTTGAATTAGTCATACGTAACTTAGAACGTATTTAAACGGGTTCGCAACGCATCAACGGTTAAAATAAACGATTTTCGCGAAACTGGCACTCCGTCGCGTCGCACCACGGCCTGGAGCCTTCCCCGTCGCGCGACGCCACGGCTTGATTTCATCAGACTGTTGCAGCTGGTGCTGCATATTCCCAGCATAACCCGATTTCACGGAAACGAGCATAACTCTCTCGTTTTTAATCCGTTTTACCCGATTCTTTTTCCTACGCGTCCGTAATTTAATTCTCCATCTTATGGAGTTAAAATCCAACATCCGGATTAATAAAATTTCAGACTTTTTAGTCTTCGACTTATTATCCTTTTTACCAAATTTTGATCCGTTTGTGTTTTTATCAAACAATCATGTTTATTTGATCTAAAACCTCATGAGATTCATAATTTCAATATTTCCTATCATATTAATCATAAATCACGGGTTTCTTACTTAATTAAAACCCGTTTATGATCAAGTGCTTATTTTGACCCATTAAGGGTATTTAAGCACTTTAAAACTTAAAACCGCTTTCCTTCATTTCTAGCATCATATTCCTACATTTCTTATCAAGTAATCTTCCACCACAACTATATGTGGGGTGGATTAGATGTGGAAATCCATATGTTCTGAGTTTTACCCCTCGGATCATTGTTTTACGGCAAAGACTCATATATAGTCATTTGACCCAAGTATTTACATCTTTCACATTCTATACTTATTCTAAGTATTTATTTACTCATAAAGCTCGTTTTCAAACAACCTTTATAGGTCGTTTGTTCAATTTAGCTTATCAGGGCTTTTTGGTCAATTTTCACCCTTCTTTTACGACGAAGGACTTTTAAATACTTGTTTGACCCAAAATCCGACCTTTTAACTATAATCTTATTTAGAAACCAATATGTTTCTAAAACATCATAATCATAACTCAATTCATTCGGTTTACCTAAAAGATAACAAAATATTTTATTTTAACCTTGTCTAACTCTTATAGAACTCCAAATTCTACATGATGAGTTGTATCATTATACATACTTGGCTCGGATCGATATATTGACCCGTTTCTATACCTTGCCTTAGTGGCTGCTAAGTGATAGCGATGTAAACATCCATGTGCTATTTATTTCCTAAATTCATACAACTTGACAACCCATTAGTCGATATTGTCAAAGAGTGATAATTTCACCTTTTGACCCGTTTGGTCTAAATGACCGATTATATTAGCGAGATGACATTTATTACCACCTCGTATATATGACTCGCTCCGGTTTACACCGTGCGGTCATTTTACTTATAAAATCATTTCTTAACACCTTTTGGCCTATTATGGCCTACGTCATAATTGTCTTTCAAAACTAACGGTTATGGTCAACGTGTGACCAAATTACCATTTTGCTTTTATTGGTTATTATGATTTACCTTATATGGTAACCATTAAAAGTACATGTTTCATTCGTCCTAATATGATCGAATTACCGATTTAACTCATTTTTAGCCATCACTAAGGTTTCTTATCATATTTGATTATCTTGTTTCGTACGTCTACACGACGGAACACCATATCTCAATTAGGTATTTGTCTTTTTCGTAATTAATACGACAAAAGAATATTCTAAAATATATGGTTAGTGTAAGATATACTTACCTTGCATCCGAATTACGCTTTTCCTTCATTCTTGATTCGTTTGACCCGCTTCCTTCCCCAAGCTTTCACCTAGCTTGCCAAGCGTCAAACTATCATTGTAATTGTAAGATGGTTAGGTTAGTCATAATCATTTACGACTATTCCATCCTACGCTTCTTATATCGAATTTATCATTCGATCATATACTTGGTCGGTTTGACTTTTTAGTCAATCGACTTATCAACTTGTTCAATGCACATTTGGTTTATTGAATTTCGCTTAGGCATTTCATCCGAACTCTTAACGAAATCAAATTTTTACACACTAACTACTAGGTAACATGATTTCAAGCATCTATATCACGATCTTAACATCAATTCTTTTATATCATACAAAACCCATTTCGTGAGAAGTATGATCTTGTACCCAAATTCATGGTTTAATCAAACACCTTCTATTCGATATCATGCATGTTGATTCTAAGCATAGTTATATCATCAATTTCATCATAACATTAAAACCCACTTATCTAAGTGTGTTAATTCATTCAATCATTCAACTCATGTCATGTTATGCATGATTTTCACTTAGGGTTTTGTTACTAAACATGTATACATCACTAATTCAGTCCTAATTTCTAAGATTCATACCAAAATCGCATATAGTGATGTTCATCCAATTTTTACAACTTCATGTAACAACAAAATTTTACATACCTTTTGATCCCCTCGACTTGGTGATCATGTGTATGTATTCGTGCCTTTGATTCAAGCCCGATTTGGCCTTCAATTTGATTGATTTTGTGCATCCTAGGGTTCAATGTAGAGAACCCTTTTTCTCCTGTGGAAATCTCGACCAGAACACACACTATAGTGTGTGTTGTGGTGTTTTATTTTTAATAAATTAAAAACCATTTAAGTTCTTTGTCAACTTTGGTCCCTCCACTTATTCAAGTTTTATAAAGGGTGTTTTAACCAAGTTTTATTATTATTTTAAAACACTTAACTAACTAGGTTGATATTCCTAGTTAATTAGTGGGTCCCGGGAGTTATAACCCGTTTTATTTTAAGTCCCGTTAACTCAGGCTCTAATAAACTTAATTCCTTAACACTTTGATTCGTTTGTATTTAATATTAGGATTTTTTTATTTAAATCTAAATATTTACCGGGTTATTTTAACTACTAACGGTACTTTACCCGTCTTTTAGTATTAACGGAGTTTGATTACCAAACCCGTTTTCGGGGTGTTACATGGAACTAGACGATTACCAAAGGTGACATGAATTCGTCAGTTTGTAATTCAAGTTTATGTTGTTTACCCGTATATTATTTAATATGTTTGTATTATAAGTTATAATCAAAGTCGTGTTAGTGACTTGTACTATATATTACAGGGAACAATTGTTAAAATTTATAGGTATGGCTTTTGGTAATTATGAATTTATATTGGTTATTGATACGAATGGTTTTGAATTATATTAGTTATTGGTATGCTCATTAGGTTATATTACATGTTTTCCAAACTTGTAACCCACTCTTCTATTTCTACAACATTTTTATTTTATGATCCTTGCCACATATTTAAAAAAAATAAAATAATACCGAATATTAAACATTTATGTTACAATTTTATGAATTTTATCATTTTTGTAGATCAACCCGTGTAATACATGGGTTACTAACCTAGTGTGTAACAAAAAACATCAAAGAATATCAAATTTAAATATAATTTCCCATTGCCATTCAAATAATAATAATTATAGCCATCCCAAAGAATTCAAGTGCCTCAGTCGAGTTAGGAAAAAGGCTATTTGGCCTAACAAATTATATAAACTATTTTTTAACAACGATTAATGTTATAGCAATAAACATAGCAAAAATATATTGTTGTTAAATTCACTTGTTTCTAATGTGTTAAATAACTTCAACTTCATATAAAGTTCATCGCCATCAATATCGGATCTTTAGTTTTTATTTTTATTTTTTATTATTAATTACATTAGATAGATGTTTGAATAATGGATATTGATCAAAATAAGATTAATAGGATCAATATGTTATAAGATTTTATATATGAATAAAAATAAAATTATTTGGGTTAACGATGCTCTCTTCTTTTATTAACCCTTCGATTTTTTCCTCCATTAAGTCCATTAAAGATCGGACTTCTTCCGGTTTTCTTTTGAAATTTTCTATACTAAAAGCGTACTTCGTCACGTACTTCACACCTAGCTCGTAGCAGTATTTAAGCATCAACATTAACGATGAATATCCGACCTTATGTCCTTCCCCATCGACTAAATTGTGTTGCTTTGAGTATCTTCTATTACCATCCATTATGAATGCAATATGATTCGGTAATGTAGCTACTGAAAGGATGTTGTAAATACATTTTCTCGCGAAACTACATAGATTGTTGTATATTTGAGTTCGTTGTTTAATATCCATACCAAGTTTCCGCCCTTTAGCCTATCAGGCCTCCCGATTTGCCAGTGCCGCGAATGGATCTGAGGTTGCAGATGAGTTTGAGTGTTTTTAGAGGATTGTGGCTCCATGCGAGATCTAGACAGTTGATTAGGTCTTCTGGTGGTGTGCCAGATCGCTGCTGTATTGCAGGTGGTGACGGTGGAAGTGCAGCAGTGGTGGGTGGTGTGGTGTTGATGGTGGAGGTGTGGTGTTGATGGTGGATGTGAGACGGTGGTGGAGGGTTTTCAATAGCGGTAGTAAGACGGTGGTGGGTGGTGTGTGGTGTGGTGTGGTGGTGGTGGTGTGGTGGTGTTGATGGTGGTAGGGGGATGCAGGTGATCTAGAGAGAGAAAGAAAGATGAGAGAGAGATGAAGGGTCCAAAATCTTTAGAGAGAGAAAGAGATAAGGGGGAGAGAGATATATAAAAGAAAGAGAGAGAAATCTAATAATAATTTATTTTTTTAACTATAAGGGTATTTTGGTCATTTAACAATACTTAACCAAAAAGTTCTAAGAGTATTAGAAATTTGGACTCAAATGGTTAAGAAAAGTGACTATAGGGACTGAGGGCGTTAAACATTTTGATTTTGGACTCAAGTGGTTAAAACCACTAAAATACAGGGACTCAAAAAGTAATTTACCCTTTAATTTATATTTATAAATATTATATATCTAATCACTTTTTTTTTTTTTTGTTTAATTACTGGTAGTTTGGTCTTTTTACATGACTTAACTGGAAAATTTAACGACGTTAATTGCTACGGACTAAAAATGTTATGAAAATTCAACCATAGAGAACACGTAAGTAATACGTTTATAATTATTAGAATCAGCTGTGTAATTATTAAATGTTGACGATCAATTGTGTAAAATCTACAAACCGTATGAACCCACCACATATTTAACTCTAAAGGGCTGTTTTTTTCAGCTCTTAATGGTTTAGATATCTTACTTGTTCAACACATAATGGTTCATACTGTTTGTTTCACAAGCAGATGTCTGAAATAGTTTATACATTTGTCTCTGAATGGTTAAGCATTGTACTGAGTCTGAATGTTAAAACCCTTTATCTGAATTGGTCAGACATTTTGCCTTTAAACGATTAAACATTATGCTGACTCTTAATGGTTCAGACTTCTTATTAGTTCAGTATTTAATGATTCAGATATCTTAATGGTTCAACGTTTACCCATTCAGAAGTTTTAATACAACTCATAAAACTTCTTCCTATACTAATAAACAAAAATCTTTTTGTACACGTGTCACTCTCTGGTACCTCCTCACTTTTAATAATAATATTCCATATTATTTTTTTTATACACAAGTTATTATAATATTAATTAATATAGTTAGAGATAAACGTATAAATTCAAATTTAATTAATAATTATCTATAACTAATATAAATGTATCAAATAATATAATATAGTATAATATCTAATATCTAACTATTAATAAAAGATTCCAAATAATGTCATGTGACACAGGGTTATAAACTTGTGCATTACACGGGTTTGAGGATTAAATTTATATAATTTAATAATAATGTATGCACAAATTTACATAAATAAATTATTCTCAACCATGCAACTTGAGGGGCAATGGAGATAGTAAATCATGAAACTTTATTTCTAGTCGTGACTTCGTCTAAATCTTAATAAATGGTCAATTGCAATTTCATAATTGACCACTTTGATGTTATGGTTTTTATATCTGAGAAAAAATAAAATATACTTATAAAAAGTTATAACAATATGTAAACGTTATATATAACGAAAATATAACCAGAATCAAATCAAATCAAACCATAACAAAGCCAAGCTGTGTAAAAAAAATAGTAGTAGTAACATAAAGCAAACATGTATCTACATTGGCTTAACAACTCCATAATAGACTGGATAGTAAGATGAGAACATAATTATTATATTATGGACGACTTATTAAAAATGATTGGATATAATTATAAGAATGTTTCGTGAGTTAAAAAATTAGAAACGTGCAAAATAGTTTAGAAAAGCCAATAAAATCACGTAGTTAAGGAAATGAAATAGTTACTGTTAGTTGTAAATAGTTGTTAGTTCAAGGACCTGGTTGCTATTATATAGGTCCCTGTATGTAATTAGTTATTTCTTTTTAGTCCCTCACTCTCCCTATAAGTAGAGGGGTTATTTACTCGTGTAAACATACATTCAATCAATACAAGTTCGGTTTTCATACCATTACCATTTACATGGTATCAGAGCTAAAGGTGTTTTAGCTCAAGAATATCCTCATTCGGGTGACCATTTCCGGTCACCACGTCTGTCCTAAAAACCAGTTCCAGATCTGTTCAAACACCCAAAACCTCCACAACCCATCACCTACTTTTTCAGATCTGTTCTGTTTTCCGGTGAGTTAACATACACCGCCACCACCATTGAACTCGTCATCACCCGATCTACAAAACCCCTCAAACCGCGCCGCCGTCCGCCGCCGCACGCGCCCCCACGCGCCACCCGCCTTCCGCCGCCCTATCCCACGCGCCGCGCGTGACGGCGCGTCTCCGCTTCTCCGGCCGCCGGCTTCTGCCAGTTTGGTCGGAATTACCTCCTCGTCCAACCCGTCAGGTTAATTTTTCGATCCGAGAACTTTTTCGTTTCTGCCTCGTTTAGCGTGTTCGTAATCCAGTTCAGTTTTTCGTTTAAAAATGGGAGATAATAAGCAGAATACGGTGGAAAACCAAATTGCTCCAGGCATTATCAACTATGCCTCCGTTTTACGTATTCCTGTTAAGCTAGACTCGAGCAACTGGAGTTCATGGAGCCTCTTTGTCCAAAAAGGTCTTGCAAGTGTGGATAAAGAGGACCATCTAACAAAACCACCCCCTGATCCAACTCCTCGGGAATGGCGTATTGACGATAGTGGGATACAAATGGCTTTATGGAATTCCATGGAGCCACAAATCCTCACTATCGCTTAAAACTTCCCTACAGTAAAGGCAATGTGGGACCACCTGTCTTCATCCTTCTCAGCTAAGGAATCTTTGTCCCATGCCTATTCTGTTGTTCAAGCCTTCACCCGGGCGGAACAAGGTGACTCCACCTTCACCGATTACTTTACTCGTTTCTCAAAGCTTCAAGATGAGTTACGAGCTCTTTTCCCACCTACTGCTAATTTAAAGGTTCAGGAGGAGCGTAACACCAAAATGGACGTCATGATGTTTATTGCGGGTTTATCACCTAAGTATGCAAGTGCACGTCCATTATTACTAAGTAACTCTACCGCTATTTCATCTGTGGCATCCACATATCACCTATTGCGCGAAATGTATGGTCCGGACGCATCTCCAACTGATATGTCTGCCTTGGTCAGTAAGGGTACAGGGCAAAGTTCTTATATGAAGAAAGGCACCGGACGAGGCACTGGGGGACATGGTGGTAATCTTGTATGTCACTTGTGTCATGAACCTGGACATGCAAGGTACAACTGCCCGAACAACTGTCATTATTGCAAGCTGCCAGGGCATACAAAGCATAATTGCCCAAACCGTGCTCCTGGATCTCAACCAAAAGCTCGACTAGCTTCTACTGATGAGTCTTCTCCTACTGGTGCGTATTCTGACCCAACTACTGGTATTGCCTACACGTTGAGCAAGGAGGATCTCAGTAGACTTCAACAACTGTTGGCCTCACAGTCGCCTGCTCCTAGCCCACAAGTCAGCTTGGTCAATTCAGGTATACTTTCTTATCTTGACTTATCCTGGATTATTGATTCTGGAGCTACTCATCACATGACTGGGATTCAGGATCTTCTTTCTAGCCTACGTATTAGTTCTCACCCACCAGTTCGTCTTGCTGATGGATCCTCATGCCCAGTCCGTGGCATTGGATCGGTTAGTAATTCGAAAGACCTAAACCTTTCTTCTGTCTTGTTGGTTCCTAAATTCCCTGATAACCTTTGTTCGGTAAGTCAAATTACCAAACAAAATAACTGCTCCGTAACCTTTTATCCTACTCACTGCATTTTTCAGGAACTAGGGACGAACCGGCTGATTGGCATAGGTTTTGAATCAGGAGGCCTCTACCGTATGTCTTTACCGTCACACCCTAAAGCCAACATATGTGATTCCAGTATCAGGGAGGCTCACTGCCGGCTAGGCCACCCTTCTGCAGCGGTTCTGAGGCAAATGAGACCGGATTTTCCATCTTCCTTTGATTTTCATTGCGAGTCATGTCAGCTTGGTAAACATACCAGGCGTCCCTATCCCCCTAGAGTGTCTAATCGAGTCAGTACGTTGTTTGAACTTGTGCATTCTGATGTCTGGGGCCCATGTCCCACAAAATCGACTTTGGGTTTTCAATATTTTATCACCTTTATTGATGATTATTCGCGTGCTACTTGGGTTTATCTATTGAAATCTCGTGCTGAAATATATTCAATATTTCGTGAATTTCATGCTTACGTTAAAACTCAATTTCAAACCTCAATTAAAACCTTGCGTACAGACAATGCAAAAGAATATTTGTCGACCGACTTTTCTTCTTACTTAAAATCTAATGGCATTATTCACGAGTCGTCTTGTGTTTACACACCACAACAAAATGGTGTCGCTGAACGCAAGAACCGACACTTATTAGACATCACTCGCACTCTCATGATTCATTCTCATGTTCCTCATCGTTTCTGGGGAGACGCTGTCCTTACTGCCGCTTATCTTATTAACCGTATGCCCTCACCTGTCATTCATGGTCAAACCCCGTTTTCTATCCTTTTTCCTAAAGGGACTATGTTTCCACTTCCACCCAAAATATTTGGATGTGTTGCATATGTTCATGATCATCGTCCAGGGACCCCTAAACTTGATGCCAGAGCCATTCGTTGTATCTTTGTGGGTTACTCACGTGTCCAGAAAGGTTATCGGTGTTATAGTCCTTCTCTTCGTCGTTACTTCACTAGTTCCGACGTTACTTTCCATGAGGAATGTCCCTTCTTTCCTACATCCTCTACTCCTGTGTCAGATCCATTTCCAGAACCTGATCTTCCCGAATCTCCTTTCATCCCTGTTGTTCCTTTGTCCTCTGTTCAGTCTACCCCTCCGGTCTCAGACACCACAGTTCCAACTTCTGCAGATTCGGGGCTACCGACAGGTCCTCCACCATTACTCTTCACATATGCTAGGCGAGGTAAGGAATCAACAACAGAGACTCTTGATTCACAACCAGCCTCTACATCTGGTACGTCCACAGTTCCACCACCTGACACTGAACCTGTTTCACCATTACCAGAAACTGTTGCCTATGATCCTCCAGGTGCACCGTATCCTGATATACCTATTGCCTTTCGAAAAGAACCTAGACATACCACCCGTTATCCCATCCAGGATTATGTTGCTTATGCTCACCTATCCACGGAGTCTCATGCCTTCACCACTTCACTTGATTCCTATCCGATTCCCAAAAATGTGATGACAGCTCTCGCTCACCCAGGATGGCGTCAAGCTATGGAAGAAGAGCTTGGGGCTTTAAGGACTAATCATACATGGGATCTTGTAACGCTTCCGCCAGGAAAGCGTGTTGTTGGTTGTCGTTGGGTCTTCACGGTTAAACTTAACCCTGACGGTTCTCTACATCGTCTGAAAGCTCGTTTGGTAGCCAAAGGCTACTCTCAAGCTTATGGTATTGATTATGACGAGACTTTCTCTCCGGTTGCCAAAATGCCCTTCGTGCGTATTTGCATTGCTCTTGCTGCCATTCATCATTGGCCGCTCCACCAGCTTGATGTCAAGAACGCCTTCCTTAATGGTGTTCTTGAGGAGGAGGTTTATATGGAGCAGCCACCAGGGTTCGTTGTTAAGGAGGAGGCATCCAAAGTATGCAAACTACGTCGCTCTTTATATGGTCTTAAACAATCTCCCAGAGCATGGTTTGGTCGGTTTTCTAGTGTCATGGAAGAATTTGGAATGGTTCGTAGTACATATGATCACTCTGTATTCTTCAGACATCATCAGGGTCGAAGGATCATCTTAGTTGTTTATGTGGATGATATCATCGTTACAGGGGATGATGAAGATGGGATTACCAAGCTCAAACAGTTCCTTCAGTCTCAGTTTCAGATTAGCGACTTAGGTCGACTTCGGTACTTCCTTGGCATAGAAGTATCTCGTTCCCCACAAGGAATACTCCTTTCTCAACAGAAGTATGTCCTTGATATGTTAACTGAGTGTGGCTTATTGGGTTGCAAACCGGTTGATAGTCCTATGCTTCCTACGAGGAAGCTCATTCCAGAGGACGGAAGTCCAATGAAAGATCCTGAGCGATACAGACGATTGGTCGGAAAACTTAACTACTTAACTGTCACCCGACCAGATATCTCCTTTGTCGTTAGTGTCCTAAGTCAATTCATGGCCACTCCATACACAGGACACTGGGATGCTGCTCTCCGTGTCTTAAGATATCTCAAGAGCACACCAGGCCTAGGGATCTTATATTCCGATCAGGGTCATTGTCGTGTAGGTGCTTTCACAGAAGAAGGAGATGGACGTATATCTGGATTCTCAGACGCAGATTGGGCAGGCTGTCCTATTTCCCGTCGATCCACCACTGGGTACTGTGTTTTCGTTGGAGGAAATCTTGTTTCCTGGAAGAGTAAGAAACAACACACCGTATCTAGATCAAGTGCCGAATCAGAGTACAGAGCTATGGCAGATGTTACATCAGAGATGATATGGGTTCGTCGTCTTCTCAGAGAACTTGGGGTTATCTCTGAAGACTTGATGCGATTATACTATGATAATCAATCAGCTATACATATAGCCAAAAATCAAGTATTCCATGAGAGAACTAAACACATTGAGGTTGATTGTCACCTAATCAGAGATCGGATAGTCGGCACTCAAAAGGATCCTCCATCTATTCAGCCAATTCATGTTAAAACGGATCTTCAATTAGCAGATATCTTCACAAAACCACTGCGGAAGACACAAATAGACTTCATATGTAACAAGTTAGGCATGATTAACATCTATGCTCCAACTTGAGGAGGAGTGTTAGTTGTAAATAGTTGTTAGTTCAAGGACCTGGTTGCTATTATATAGGTCCCTGTATGTAATTAGTTATTTCTTTTTAGTCCCTCACTCTCCCTATAAGTAGAGGGGTTATTTACTCTTGTAAACATACATTCAATCAATACAAGTTCGGTTTTCATACCATTACCATTTACAGTTACCATAGTAAATATGGTATGGTTACCATATATTAGCGATATTTGATTAAAAAAGTAAATCTGACACCTATATCGGTCATGTATATGAGCATTGCGAAAAAAAATTGTGTATCATTATCTATACTATATAATAAAAGAAACCATGTTTGGGACACATGGCGCTCTATGAGGCGTTCTTAATTATTTTTCTAAATATTTATTATGGAAATTCAATTATTGATAATATTAAATTTAAAATTTGTAGAAGAGATTTTAATGATAAAGACAAAAACTTGATGTGCGATAAAGTGTCGTATATATTAGGTGTATATTTTAAGCCCCTTTTTTAACACTTATTTTAGCCAAGTTTTAAATTTATAAAACACGATATTTCACTAACACTAAACACACATATGGGCAAGTGCACCCATCGTTGAGTGTAGTATAGCGTTGGTAAGATACCGAGGTCGTCCAAGGACACAAGAGCTTTTAGTACCGGTTTATCCTCAACGTCTAACCAAAATAAAAGTTTAGAAAAATGTTTTAAACTAAGAAAAATAAAACTAACTAAAATGCTGAAAATAAAATAAAAATAAAAACAGATAGACAAGATGAATCACTTGGTTCCGACTCGTATCTAGTATAACCTTTGATTATTTCCGCACTTTTGCACATAATTAAGAGATTATTTTAGTTATTGTAGTAGGCCCCTCTTTTGAAGGTGACGTTACCCTCACCCCAGTAGTTTGAGTAAGCAGGGATACAATCCTAAAAGGGTGGATTATTGGAAGATAATGAATTAAGTTATTAATGCAGTATTGTGGTAGGCCCTGCTTTTGGCGGTGACGTTACCCTCGGCTAAGTAGTCTGAGTCAGCAGGGATACAGTCCTAAATAGCCGGGTTATAGTATTAATAGTAGTTAACTTATGAGGGGGTCAAAGAGTTTGGACCCCCGCCATCCAATACCCTGAAGTATTGAAGGAGGTCCTACTAAATTTGACCCAGGTCCATTGCAGGACCTCTAAACGCTGAACAATGGCAAGACCTTTACCAAACCGTTCCCTTAACCCCCTACCAGGTAGCCAACATATCTCCATATAGACCGTGGAGATATGAATGGTGAAAATCCTTTATTTTATATAGACAGTAAAATAATGCCAAGACACCACGGACAAACGATAAGGAAAGATCACCTTCAACATAAGTAACTAGTTATTAAAGTCATTAATACAAAACCAAATAAAAAGTGCAAAAGATTAGAAATAAAAAGTATTATACTAGACACTTTGTCTTCACCAAGTGATGTAAGAGACTTAGGCAAACATGGCCTTGATTGTCAAGAACTCTTACGATCAATCGTGGATCCCGAGACGACTCACACACTCTATGATGGACAATGGATGATGGTGGTGGATGATGGTGTTGTGATGGTGGTGGGTGGTGGATGAAGTGTGAGAGAGGTGGTGTGCCAATGGATGAGATAAAATGAATCCAAGCACTCCTATTTATAGGCTGAACAGAGAGCTGGACACGGCCCCGTGTCCGCTGGGCACGGCCCCGTGTCCGTCTGACACTCTCTCTCTCCTCATTAATTGTAATTCGCAATTACAATAAATGCGCCTGCTGTACTTTCGACACGCCCCCGTGTCCGCTGAGCACGGCCCCGTGATGGGCAATAGAAGCTTCTATAGGTTTGTCTTTTCTGCTGCTTCTTGGGCACGGCCCCGTGCTGGCTGAGCACGGGGCGTGTTCAGTCTTCTGTTTTCTTTATTTTGCTTTGGAAGGTGCCGTTGAGGGTTCGGGCAGTCCACTAATATTCCTTTTCTTGTATTTATGTTGGATTTAGCTGTCTTTTTGCTTCTTTTGCGTTTTTGAGCTCATTTAATCCTGAAAATACAAAAGGAAGACAAAAACACTCTTTTTCCAATATTAGTACTAAAAAAGGGTTAGTTTTATGCCTCATTTGATGTAATTTATATGTTGCATTTTACACACATCAAATACCCCCACACTTGAACTTTTGCTTGTCCTCAAGCAAAACTCTTTAATATGTGGCTTACACTCCCAAATGGAATAGGTAGAAGAGAAGGTTTTGGGCTTGTCGTAGAGTGTCGGGATTTCCATGATCTTTTTGGGTTTTATTTTTATTTATTTACACTCCTATTCGTAATGATTTATTTAGAACTTTTCATAAAAGAAATTACTTATTTGGGCATAACATGCCTTTTTAAAATTCTATTTATATACAAGTTCACATACCTCGCGGGGAAATCACTCACACTCGGCCGAAGGTGTATTTTTAGTGAATCACTCGAGAGCGGCATGGAACTTATTCCTACCATAGGCTTGCCAAGAAATCAATCCTCCTCCTTTTTAACTTTTATACCTTTGTAGATATCCAGAGGACTTTGTGGGTTAAGGGTTAGGCTAGGGTTAAAGGTAGGTGGTTGGGTTAGTGGTTAGTAGGAAAAAAAAAGCTAAAAGCGTAACAAGTGTTGGTTTTCGTATTTTTACAAGTTTTTATTTTGATGAAGCTTTTATTCAAACTAAGTTATTTTTGATTAACTTGTTTGTTTATTTTCTTTTTGCTTCATCATTATCACAAAATATTTTTTTTTTTTTTTTTTTTTTTTTTTTTTTTTTTTTTACGAAGAACCGAACTTGTTACTAAAATAAAGGGTTAAAAAGGTTTTGGTGGATGAAAGGGTTTTTGTTTGGGTGATGAAACGAAAAGGTTTAGGCTCAAAGGGGCTAACTAGGGGGATTTTTGGGTAGGTGGTAAAGGAAAAAGAAAAATAATGGTGTAGAAATGAAAAGGGTTAGTCCTAATGCCTCAATCATTTACTTACTCGGGTTTAAGTTGATAAGGACCGGGAATGTATTGTCATGGCAAGTTCTAGAGTCGTAAGAACCAAGCGGCTATTCACACAAGAAACGAAAAATGAGCATTTAGTCAAATGATATGTAATTTTGTGCTCAATAAAGGCTCAAAACTCACTTTTGTGGGAATGGGTTTTTATGTGATCAAGTATATAATCAAATTTTAAATAAGTTTGCTATGCCTTTTCATAATTTTCTTATGTTGGTTCTTTTTATCACTACGCTATCGGTTGTAAATTTGTAAAAATATAACCTTTTTTTTTTTGAGAACTTGAATTTTCCGAGTTAAACCTAGACAAGTAAAAAAATGAAATTTTTTTTTTTGAAAAAATTTGGGGTGATTAGCGGTTCCAATAGAGTTTTGTGTAAGGCTTGTATTTAGGACTTGCAAAATTCAAGGTTTTAGCATCCCCCCCACACTTAAATTACACATTGTCCTCAATGTGTCCCAAAAATAAATTTTTAGGTTGATTAGATGTGTAAAATAGTGTTTAAAAAGCAAAAAATTGTGTTACTGGGCACTGAACACGGCCCCGTGTTATCCGGGCACGGCCCCGTGTTCAAGTGCCAGTAACAAAATTAAAATAAAAGAAACAGAAGTCTGGACACGGGGGCGTGTTGGGTGAACACGGCCCGTGTCCAGGTACCTGAACTGGGCGTTTTCTACAGTTGGTTCGGCACGGGGCCGTGTTGGTTGAGTGTTTTATTCATTACAAACCATCCAAACCTTAAAACCATCATTTCATTTCATCATAGAGAGAACTTACATAATCCTAAATTAAAATAAAACTAAAACTTATCTAGATAGGTCAGCGGGTACACGAGGTTATCATAAGGAGTCCTACTATTTTAAGAAAATTTCGAGAATGGCTTCCCGATATAGTAGGACTTTTAGCCGAACGAATTCTTCCCTAACCGTTGTTTAAAGCCATTCTTCGATCTCCCTAGGAAGGAAGAATGCGGCTTCATTTTCCTCCACTGCTGGTGGTTGAGGGGGAACATTCACCGGAACTCCTTGCACCACCCTTCGCGGAAGCTCTTGGTGCATGGCGTACCATTCAGCTGGAATGACAACTTCGGGCACCATGTTCCACGCCCTTTGGGTTATTATAGGTACCAAAGGCGGGGAGGCGAGAAGGTTCAACCTCTGGTGCAAGAGGTTTACTTCATGGAGACAGCCCTCCAGCCCCACAGTAAGATGGTTGATACGGTCGACCAATGCTTCTTCCACTCCCGTCATTTCATCAATAGCCTCCCTTAGAGCATAAACGTAGTTTACAAGAGAGTCTTCTACTGTTGAAGATCTCCTCCCTTGTCGGTTATTCCTTGAAGATGATCCGCTTGTTCTGCTTGCCATTTTCTGCGAAGAAAACCGAAGAAAGCTAAATTTTTACAAAACAGAGCCCCTGGACACGGCCCCGTGCTCGTTGAGCACGGCCCCGTGTCCATTTGTCTGCAGGATTTTTGGCTAAAGACTCTTGGAGTTTTAAATTATTTTTATGATTTCTAGCTGGTTTTAAGCTCAGATAATTTAAAACAAAGTTATACAACTAACTTTAAGCCAGAATCTTTAGCAAATAATCTTGCAAACTTCACATAGAGGGTTGGAATCAAGGGATTTCCAAGCTTCCATGGAGGACATTTTGAAAAAATTTGAAAGAGGAGGAAATGAATAAAAGTGGAAAGGACAAGAGGGTCCCTTGGAACCTTCTTTTAACACTTACCTAGGATGGTATGAGTGAAAATCCCAGGGATCTCTGTCAATTGAGGTGGTCAAAATGAGCAGGAATCAGGCTGCATTTAAAGAAAACGACAGTGCCCTGGGCACGGCCCCGTGTTGACTGGACACGGCCCCGTGTTCAGAGGAAATCCTGACACCTTTTGTCCGTATTCTGACCAAATCCGCAGAGAATCTTTTTTAATGAGCACGGGGGCGTGTTGACCTGGACACGGCCCCGTGTCTGGAGGCTGCTTTATGGAGTTTTTGCTACTTCAAGGATCTCATCGATCTCGGGTGGTTCCTTACTGGTTGGAACAACCCCAAAGTGCCTAATATACCTTAATTGTCCTAGACTAAGGCGAGAACGCAAGAGGTTGTCGGTGAGGGTAATTCCTATTTTCATTCTAGGTGGACAAGTCCAACCCTTTCCCGGGCTCTTGTTAAAGAAGGTATATGCCGAATCGCTCAGGTCTATGTATGCACCGAACGAAGTCGATGGAGAGTCCTTCACGGCACAATCGACACAGGGACGACTATCGTCCAAGTCTTTGCTAGGTACAAAGGTACCTTCGGGAGCAACGAGGTTGTCGGAATGCGATTCCAACATTTCTTCATGGGTATCGTCTTGGGGTGGATCAATAAAATCCTTCCCAAGCTCTTCTAACCATTTCAGAACTAGCTCTTCTAGTTGAAATAACTCGCTAAGGAGCATTTCCCCTAGAATATCTGGCTGGGCGCATTCGAGGGAGAAATAGTGCTTATTTTTACTTTCGCCCCTCTTAAGGTTGTGAGAAGATGGTGAGTCCATGTAGTGGGGCCTATAATTTAGGAAGTAGCATTTTACTTCTTCATGTTCGCCACCACATAATTGACACCACGTACCATAAGAGTGCCGAAAGTAAAAATAATTACTATCACTCATGTTTATGTCAGAAATTACCAACCGTCGGGATCTAACGGTTCTGTTTTCAGTAACTGAAACTTGGGCACGGGGGCGTGTTGAGTGGGCACGGCCCCGTGTTCAGCTTACTGTCTGATGTAAACAGGATTGCCAGTTCCAATGATTGAGCACGGGGGCGTGTTCAGCGGGCACGGCCCGTGCTGAGCTCTGCAGAAGCTGAAAAACTAAGAAAATCCTAAAAAAATTAAAAAGAAAAATAAAAGATGATTAGGCCGTTGATTCCTAACTTTCTTAAAATCCTTGTGTCCCCGGCAACGGCGCCAAAAACTTGATGAGCGATAAAGTGTCGTATATATTAGGTGTATATTTTAAGCCCCTTTTTTAACACTTATTTTAGCCAAGTTTTAAATTTATAAAACACGATATTTCACTAACACTAAACACACATATGGGCAAGTGCACCCATCGTTGAGTGTAGTATAGCGTTGGTAAGATACCGAGGTCGTCCAAGGACACAAGAGCTTTTAGTACCGGTTTATCCTCAACGTCTAACCAAAATAAAAGTTTAGAAAAATGTTTTAAACTAAGAAAAATAAAACTAACTAAAATGCTGAAAATAAAATAAAAATAAAAACAGATAGACAAGATGAATCACTTGGTTCCGACTCGTATCTAGTATAACCTTTGATTATTTCCGCACTTTTGCACATAATTAAGAGATTATCTTAGTTATTGTAGTAGGCCCCTCTTTTGAAGGTGACGTTACCCTCACCCCAGTAGTTTGAGTCAGCAGGGATACAATCCTAAAAGGGTGGATTATTGGAAGATAATGAATTAAGTTATTAATGCAGTATTGTGGTAGGCCCCGCTTTTGGCGGTGACGTTACCCTCGGCTAAGTAGTCTGAGTCAGCAGGGATACAGTCCTAAATAGCCGGGTTATAGTATTAATAGTAGTTAACTTATGAGGGGGTCAAAGAGTTTGGACCCCCGCCATCCAATACCGTGAAGTATTGAAGGAGGTCCTACTAAATTTGACCCAGGTCCATTGCAGGACCTCTAAACGCTGAACAATGGCAAGACCTTTACCAAACCGTTCCCTTAACCCCCTACCAGGTAGCCAACATATCTCCATATAGACCGTGGAGATATGAATGGTGAAAATCCTTTATTTTATATAGACAGTAAAATAATGCCAAGACACCACGGACAAACGATAAGGAAAGATCACCTTCAACATAAGTAACTAGTTATTAAAGTCATTAATACAAAACCAAATAAAAAGTGCAAAAGATTAGAAATAAAAAGTATTATACTAGACACTTTGTCTTCACCAAGTGATGTAAGAGACTTAGGCAAACATGGCCTTGATTGTCAAGAACTCTTACGATCAATCTTGGATCCCGAGACGACTCACACACTCTATGATGGACAATGGATGATGGTGGTGGATGATGGTGTTGTGAAGGTGGTGGGTGGTGGATGAAGTGTGAGAGAGGTGGTGTGCCAAGGGATGAGATAAAATGAATCCAAGCACTCCTATTTATAGGCTGAACAGAGAGCTGGACACGGCCCCGTGTCCGTCTGACACTCTCTCTCCTCATTAATTGTAATTCGCAATTACAATAAATGCGCCTGCTGTACTTTCGACACGCCCCCGTGTCCGCTGAGCACGGCCCCGTGATGGGCAATAGAAGCTTCTATAGGTTTGTCTTTTCTGCTGCTTCTTGGGCACGGCCCCGTGCTGGCTGAGCACGGGGCGTGTTCAGTCTTCTGTTTTCTTTATTTTGCTTTGGAAGGTGCCGTTGAGGGTTCGGGCAGTCCACTAATATTCCTTTTCTTGTATTTATGTTGGATTTAGCTGTCTTTTTGCTTCTTTTGCGTTTTTGAGCTCATTTAATCCTGAAAATACAAAAGGAAGACAAAAACACTCTTTTGCCAATATTAGTACTAAAAAAAGGTTAGTTTTATGCCTCATTTGATGTAATTTATATGTTGCATTTTACACACATCAACAGTGTTGCAAAAATCGCGACTAATCGCCGACTAGTCGCTAGTCAGACCTCTACTGAGTAATTTTTCACTAATCAGTGAAAAAATCGCTAGTCGGCCTAGTCGGCCCTAATCGGCCCTAGTCGGCCCGAATCGCGACTAGTCGGTCGGGAAAAATCGGAAAAAATCGGGAAAAAACAAAAAAAATCGGAAAAAAATCAGAAAAAATCGGAAAAAATCAGAAAAAATCGGAAAAAACACATATTCCGGCCAAAACCTCCCAGATTCCGGTCAAAACTTGTCTACTTAAAAAAATTACGTATAAAAATATATGTATATATGTATAAAAACTTAAAATTATACATAAAAAGTCCGATCCGATTAATCCCGAGTAATCCCGAGTAGTCGCTAGTCCCTACCTCACCGACCCGCTAGCGACTAGCGAGTTCTCCAACCTTGCATGTAGAACATATATATTTTTTATACATGTGGTATATTTAGAATCCTACTTCTAATAAAGGATCCCATTATCTCGTTTTACACTCCAATGAAATAATAATATTAAATCCTAATATCCAGCTTGTCTCTTGTATATTTAATATTTTTTACTAAAATATTTCTTTTATTTTTTTCTCTGCTAATTATTAACATCAGGTAATACGTTAGTTTCTAACCTAATAATAAATAAAAAAAACAAAGTAAAATGTTATAAACCATGTAATACACAACTCTCTAACCTAATAAAAAATAAAATGAGATGTTACAATAAGTAAATAGTACCTCAAAGTTCATTTTGTTAGAAAACACATCTTGATGACTAAATGTGTTAACGATTACATTATTCATGTAAGACATGTGTTTATTCAAATTGTGCAATACACGAGTTTTTAAAAGATGTAACTATTTTATTACTTAGTATATAAAATTATATTTATTCAACCCGTGTAATACACGGGGTTCTAACCTAGTTAAGTTATAAAATTTTATCCTCAAACCCGTGTAATACACGGGGTCTATAATCTAGTAAAAACTAAAAAAAATAATAATACAATGGTAAACCCAAATGTAAACGCTTAAACAACCAAACAAACCCGGGCGTGATAAACATGACCACCACCACCGGACACACATCCACCACCACTTTCCGATTGGTTGATTATTAACGCATTCACCTCTCACTTTCACTGCACACGAGTCTTTCTTTCCCCTTCTTTCTACGTACATTCCAAGAGCATCAGGGTATATAACTTCTAAATTCCCAATTCTATCTTTGTGGCTACAAACACATCTTCATATTTCCCATAAAAAGACACCAACTTTCTCAATACCCATATCAAATTGTTCAAAACCCACTTGGGGATTTTATTAATCTTGTTAAATTTGTTATCTTTATCCTCTATGAGTTAATCCGTTTCAAGAATTGGTTAACAATAGCTATGCAGTCATCATCTTCTTCTTCATCATCATATGTGCCTTTAGAAACCAGTAATGTGTTCAATTTGTTACCCAAATTGAGCACCTTTTCATTCGATTCAACTGTTAGTAGAATAAGTTTAGATGGGTGTCCTTCAATTGTGTCAAATTTCGCTCATTCTGATAGAAAAATTGGGGATTTTTTGGGGAGAAAGAAGAGGTTAAACATTGTGGGTTCTTTGAGTTCTGGAACTAGAGGTGGGTCTGGGTTTAATAAGTTTTTTAGTGAGTTTAATAACTTTGTTAGGTTTCATTGTGAGAGGATACCACTTGGGTTCGATTCGGTTAACGTTAATCCGGTGAATGAGTGCGGGTCAGGAGAGCAAAATGGAGGTGGTTTGGAGGATGGAGCATTGCCATTAAGTGATGTTGTGTCGAATGGTAAGAAAAAGCTGTTGATTTTGATGAGTGATACAGGTGGTGGTCATAGAGCTTCTGCTGAGGCGATTAAGTGGGCGTTTAACGAGAAATTTGGTGATGAATATGAGGTGGGTTTGTTGAATTTTCGTGTTTAAATTGGTGTAATCAGATTGGAATTTGGATATATAATTGAATGTGTGTTTGTTTAGGTGTTTGTGACTGATCTGTGGACGGATCATACTCCGTGGCCGTTTAATCAGTTGCCGAGAAGTTACAACTTTTTGGTTAAACACGGTTCTTTGTGGCGGATGACGTATTACGCGTCTGCTCCTCGTGTCGTTCACCAGTCGAATTTTGCTGCAACCTCTACGTTTATAGCGCGGTAAAGATTATACATTGATTATCTTTTGTTGTTTTTTTTACCTAGATAGTTGGTATGCCAATGGTTTGATTAGGGCTGCAAACGAACTAAACGTTCAGCGAACAGTTCGTGAACGGTTCGGCGGGAAGTTCGTTTGTGTTTGTTCGCTTATTAAACAAATGAACACTAACAAGAAATTTCGTTCGTTTAGTAAAATGAGCGAACATGAACAGAGGCCGTGTTTGTTGGTTTATGTTCGTGAACTGTCGTTAACGTGTTCGTTTATGTTCGATTGTGTTTGATAGTTCATTAGTGTTTTTAATTTTATATTTATTTAAATATTTCAAAATTTCGACAAATAAAATATTTAATAAATGTTAGTGTATTATATATTCGGTTCATGAACGCTTGTTTGTATTCGTTTGTTTCCATTTGTGTTCATCAACATTCGTTTTCGGTCGTTGCCTAAAATTTACAAACGAACACAAACGCGTTCATTCGTTAACAAACGAACACGAACATAAAATCCCGTTCGGTAGGTGTTCATGAACACATATATTTCTTAACAAACGAACACGAACAAGTTCGTTTGCAGCCCTAGGTTTGATGATTATCATCATAACTGTTTTAACCGTAATTCATAACTGGTTAGTAAGTTGATTTTGGTCACTACTGACTAATCCGCGTATCATTTACGTACGTATACGATGACAGAGAGGTTGCAAAAGGTCTAATGAAGTACCAGCCCGATATAATCATCAGTGTACATCCTTTAATGCAACACGTACCGCTTCGTGTCTTGAGGTCGAAGGGTCTTTTAGACAAGATAGTGTTTACTACAGTCGTTACGGATTTAAGCACTTGTCACCCTACATGGTTTGTTTAGCACCCTGAACTTTTTGGTTAACACGATGTTTTGAGTGTCGAGATTGTGCTGATTTTTGTTGTATATGTGATAGGTTTCATAAGCTTGTAACAAGATGTTATTGTCCTACAGAAGAGGTTGCAAAACGGGCCTCAAAAGCGGGCCTCCAATCTCCTCAGATAAAAGTTTATGGTCTCCCTGTTCGACCCTCTTTTGTTAAGCCCGTTAGGCCCAAGGTTGGTATCTATATCGGAAACAGGAGCAGTAAGAGGTGGTAATATGGAGGGGTCAGAGTGAGTTGGGTAATGACTCTAAAGGGGTTTGAGTCAAAATGGGTAGTTTTTTGGTACGGGTTGGTCTGATTTAAAACATTTTTTTGTCCTAAATATTATTATTTTTTATATAAAATTTGTGTCAAACATGATTACACAAATTATATTACTTCAGTAATAATTTACTGAGTAAAATGCCATTTTTGTCCCTGAGGTTTGGCCAGTTTTGCGACTTTTGTCCAAAGGTT